>JAQZBX010011534.1:26545-42648 GCA_029593785.1 Cabassous unicinctus
AAGTGTAGAGATCCTTAGGCTGAAGTATGTTCAAGAAAGTTCACAGATGCCAGTGGGGCTGGAGCAGAGTGAGTGGGAGGTGGGGAGGCTGGTGGCAGATATGGCCAGATATGATTGTGGGGGTGGGGGGATGCAGTTCATGAAGGGACTGTAGGCACGTTAAAGACTTTGACTCTTATACTCATTAAGATGGGAACCTATTATAAGGGTCGAGAGGAATAGTATGTTCTGATTTAGTCATAACACAATTATTCTGGCTGCTATGTGGCATATAGCCTTTTAGGGGATTTGGGTGAAAGCAAAAAGACCATTTTGGAGAGTATCTTAATAATCCAGGTGGGAGATGGTGGTGGTGACCAGGAGGTAGAGGTGGAGTAGTTATAATCAATCTGGATAGATTTTGAAGGTAGTGTCAGTAGGATTTGCTGATGGCTTCATGTGGGTATTGGGAAATATGAATCAATCATGACTCTTCCCCCATGCTCCCTTCCCCCAGTGACTCCCCCATCCCCAACCCACAGCAACTAGAGAGCATTTCATAAAAGGAATAAGTGTGGAGTTGGAGGCGGGCAGGATTGATATTAAACATGTTTAATTTGACTAATATGATTTGACATCAGTTGCAATTGTGGATATAAAATAGATAATTGAATGTGTGATTTTGGAGTTTATTTTGAGAAGTGCAGGCTAGAGATATAAATTTCAGAGCTGTCAGTGTATAGATAGTTTTAGATCCATTTTCTTAGAATTGGTGAAGTGAATCAGTGTAGATTTTAAAAATATATAAGATAAAGTGTCAAGGACAAAGTTTTGAGGTACAGAGGCATTCTGAGGTTTAATTATTGGGTTAATGAGAAACGACACCAAAAGAGACTAAAAAGGAAAACTGGTGAGTTCAGAAGAGACCTAAAAGTGAGCAGTATTTTAAAAGTCAAAGGCATCATTATCGAGGTCTAATACTACTGATATAGCCAATAAGAGGGAGATAGAGAATGGACCATTGAAGGTGGGAATGTGGAAGTCAGTGCTTCCCGTGGAAAAAAAAAAAAAAAAAACATAAATAAGCCCATACTATTTTATTTATCAATCAATAAAATAAATAAATAAAACATTTTATTTATTTATGCACTAAACATGCAATTTTGATGCAGTTCACTTATTTTTCCTATAAATTAAATGTTCTTTATATTTTGTTAAATTATTTTCTAATAAAAATATAAACAAACTATTTATTATTCCTTTTCTTATAACAACACAGAGATAAGTTCATTTGTATTGCGTTTGCTTTGGAATATAAAATCTGCAGCACCATGTTAAACATTTCATACTTCTTAGGTCACATTTTTTTTTAAAAAATTGCTATTGGAAATAAAATACCACTTACTGGAGTCTTACATCAAAGTTAGGATGTCCTGTCAAAGAGTCACAAGCACTGACCCATGGAGTCAAAGCTACCTTTGTAAATTTATGGCTGAGTAATGGTTGGAATTTTATTTTATATTAGTGTATTATTACTCTAAACTGTGAATCATACACAAGAACATAACATCATAACATTTACAAAATTACCATGATATTGTTGAAGTAAAAATCCCTAAACCTTTTATATAGAAAAAATCACTTTGATTTACCCAATATTTATTTTGATTTCTTCATAAAATAATAAATAAAAATACCATGTCTTTTGTATTATTTCATAATTTTAATAATGTCATATTTTTGTAGAGCTTTTACCAGAGAACAATGTGCTATTATAGATTATGTATATCGCAATACTCTTTTTTCATTTGCAGCACTTATCAAAATTATGATAAAATGAATATTTATGTAATTATGTAAATTGGTGAATAGTCCATACACTTGCATGATTGAAAATATATATTAATACAGTTGGAAGCCATCCAACAGACTCCTCCCACCTCAACCCATGACCTCTACCGTCATAGTTCATTACTGGTGAAAATTTTTTTACTTACACACACACATATACTTTGTCAAGCAAATATAAGTGCATATTCTTATTTCCCCCCTCTTTTTACAGAGAAGGTAGTTATGATGATTAGACTAATATGTCAACTCGGCCAGGTAATGGTGTACAGTTGTTTGGTCAAGTAAGCACTGGGCTAATTGTAATACAAGGGCATTTCATGGACTTTAATCATCAGTGAGTTGATTGTATAAATGGCTGGTTACATCTACAATCAACTAAGGAGATTGCCATCAGCAATGAATGACGTCTCATCCAATCAGTAAAAGGCCTTAAAAGGGGAAGTGATTTCAGCATTCAGAGAGAAAATTCCCATCTTTACTTCAGACGGCCGTGTCTCCTGGGGAACTCATCAAGGATCTTCACTGGAGTCCCTGGTTTGCAGCTTACCCTACAGAATTTGGACATGTGCATTCCCACGGTCACATGAGACAATTTTATAGAAAACTTGTACTATTTACAGATATCTCCTGTTGGTTCTGTTTCCCTAGAGAACCCTGACTAATGCAGCTGATTCTATATACATTATTCTATACTTTGCTTTTTTCACTTAACAATGTAATCATTCATTATGCATTAACTATTTTGAACACCTACCATTTTCTGGGATTTGAGATATAGAAAAACAAGATAAATAGAAATCCCTGCCTTCGTGGCATTTATATTCATATGTGATATAGATTGTGAGTTTTGTTGTTGTCATTTTGTTTGTTTGTTTCAGTGCATAGAATTTTATGGAAAAGCTAGAGCATAATTTACTAAACTCTTTCATTGCTAATACTAAACTTGCACATACATAATTTTGGCATAGCTATAAGTATAGCTATATAATAAATGTTCTAAAGTATAATGGCTGGATTAGAGGTATTTGCATTTGTAACTGTTGTACAATTTTTCAAGTTGTCACTCATAGGATATATAAAGATGTGTCCATCTAGTCTTAATTTACTGAATATTTTTACCAAGAATGCTTACATAAATTTATCCTCATGGAATTAATTCTACACATAATGATTTATGTAGAAAATCATATAGAATCTACCAAAAATCTGTTAGAACTAATAAGTGAGGTTAGTGAGGTAGCAGAATCAGATTTTCTGTGAATAAAGACAATTTTATTTCTTATCAAATAAGTTTTATGTCTTGGCAATCTAGCTGACTACCATTTCTTTATTGCCTATAGCACTGGCAAGGATCTCCTGTACTATTTTGAGACAAACCCAATCCAGACAAAAATATTTCAAGAAGAGAAAACTATAGACCAATATCAATCATGAACATAGATGCAGATATTCTAAACAAAATTTTAGCAATCAAATCCGATGATATGAAAGGATGATACCTCTTAATAAAATGTGGTTTGTTCTAGGAATGCAAGATTGGTTTAATATTTGAAAATCAATCAATAAAGCTCACCGTATTAACTTAAAAGAAAGCCATATCATAATTTCAACTGGAACATAAAAAACAAAAACACTTTGTAAAAATCCAGCATCCATTACTGATTTTGTTTATCCATTCACCAATTGATGGACACATGGGTTGCCTCCATCTTTTGGCAATTGTGAATAATGTCCCTATGAATATCTGTGTGAAAATATCTATTGGAATTCCTGCTTTCAATTCTTTAGGGTATGGTAATTCTATACTTTTCTTTCTGAAGAATCGCCTGTTTTCCACAGTGGCTGCACCATTTTACATTCCCGCCAGCAATGAATGAGTGTTCCTATTTCTCCACACCCTCTCCACACTTGTAATTTTCTTTCTTTTTTTAATAGTAGCCATTGTAGTAGATGTGAAATAGTATGCCATTGTGGTTTTGATTTGCATTTTCCTAATAGCTAATGATGTTGAACATCTTTTCATGTGTCTGTTAGTCATTTGTAGATCCTCTTTGGAAAAATGTGTTTTCAAGTCTTTTGCCCATTTTTAACTGGGTTGTTTGTGTTTTTACTGTTGAGTTGTATGTTTGCTTTATATACTCTGGATATGAAACCCTTATCAGATATGTGATTTCCAAATATTTTCTCCCATTATGCAGGTTGTCTTTTCACTTTCATGATAATGTCCTTTGGTACATAGAAGTTTTTAATTTGGATGAGGTCTCATTTACTTAATTTTTCTTTTGTTGCTTGTGTTTTGGGTGTAAAATCTAAGAAACCATTGCCTAACACATGGTCCTAAAGATGTTTCACTATATTTTCTTCTAGAAGTTTTATAGTTTGGTTCTTATATTTAGGTCTTTGAACTATTTTAGTTCATTTTTATATGTAGGGGTTTAACCATCATTCTTTTGCATATTTATATCCAGTTGTCCCAGCACCATTTGTTGAAGAGACTTTTCTTTCCCAGTTGAGTGCCCTTGATAGTCTTGTCAAAAATCAATTGGCCATAGGGAAGTTGATGTAGCTCAAGTTGTTGAGCTCCTGCTTCCCACAAATGGGTCCTGGGTTCAATCCCCAGCTCTGGTACCTCAAGAAAAAAAACAAACAAACAAAAAAAACAATTGGCCATAGATGTGTGGGTCTATTTCTGACCTCTCAATTTGATCCACTTCTCTAGGATATCTATCTTTGTGTCAGTATCATGCTGTTTTAACCACTTTAGATTTGTAGTAAGTGTTAAAATGAGGAAATGTGAGTCCTCCAACTTTGTTCTTCTTCAAAATGTTTTTGGCTATTCAGGGCCCAATACCCTTCCAAATAAACTTGATAACTGGATTTTCCATTTCTGCAAAGTGGGCTACTGGAATTTTGTTTGGGATTGCATTGAATCTGTAAATCATTTTTAATAGAATGGACATCTTAATATTTATATGCTTCATGTTACATTTTTTGGAACTTTCTATATATAGTATTGTATCATCTACATATAGTGAAAATTTTCTTCTTCATTTCTAATTTGGATGTGTTTTATTTCTTTATTGTATCTAATTCTCTGGTTAGAACTTCCAATATAATGTTGAATAACAGTGGGCATCCTTGTCTCTTCCCAAATCTTAGAGAGACAACTTTCAGTCTTTCACCATTGAGTATAATGTTAGTAGTGTTTTTCAAAAATGCACTTTATTATTGTGGAAGTTTGATAATATGCCTATTATTCTAAGGGTTTTTATCGAGAAAGTACTCTGCATTTTGCAAAATTCTTTTCCTTTGTCAATTGAGATGATCATGTGGTGTTTTACCTTTGTTTTGTTAATGTGGTGTCTTACATTAATAGACTTACTTATGTTGAACCACCCTTTCATACCTGGGATAAATTCTACTTGACCATGGTATGTAATTCTTTTGGTGTGCTGTTAGATTGTATTTGCAAGTATTTTGTTGAGGAATTTTTGCTGTATTCATAAGAGAAATCAGTCTGTAATTTTCTTTTCTTGTACTATCTCTATCTGGCTTTGGTATTAGGGTAATGGCCTCATGGAATGAGTTATGGAGTTTTCCCTCCTCTTCAATTTTTGGAAAATTTTGAGGAGGATTGGTATTATTCTTGGAATGATTGGTAGAATTAATCTGTGAAGTCATTTGGTCCTGGGATTTTCTTTTTTGGGAGGAATTTTATGACTGATTCAACCCCCTGTTTCATCAAGGTTTTTAATTTGCTGACATACAGTTGCTCATAAAAACCTCTTATGATCCTTCTTATTTCTGTGGGGTAGATAGTATTGACACCCCGCTCATTTCTGACTTTATTTTTTTGTCTCTTCTCTTCTTTACTTTTTCAGTCTAGCTAAGGGATTGCCAATTTTATTCGTCTTTTCAAAGAACCAACTTTTGGTTTTGTAAATTTTCTCTATTATTCTTTTATAGTTGGTTGTATTTATTTTTGCTATAATGTTTGTTATTTCTACATACCTTCTCTGCATCCCATAATTTTTGATATGTTGTGTTCACATTTTTATTTGTCTCAAGACATTTACTGGTTTCGCTTGAAATGTCTTCGTTGACCTATATTATTTAAAAGTGCTGTTTAACTTCCTTAAATTTGTGGATTTTCCAGTCTTCCACCTGTTTCTGATTTCTAGCTTCATTCTTTTATAGCCAAAGAAGATGCCTTGTAACATTTCAGTCTCTCTGAATTAATTGAGACTTGTTTTGTGATCCAACATGTCATCTAGCCTGGAGAATGATCCATATGCATTTGAGAGGAATGTATATCCTACTGTTTTGGGATGCAGTGTTCTGTATATATCTGTTAGGTCTAGTTTATATATCGTATTTTTCAAGTTCTCTGTTTCCTTATTAATCTTCAGTCTAGATGCTCTATCTGTTGAGAAGAGTGGTGTATTGGAGTCCCCAACTATTATTGTAGAGGTTTCTCTTTCTCTCTTCAGTTTTGCCTGTGTTTGCCTCATGTATTTTGGGGCCCCATGGTTAGGTGCATAAATATTTATGATTGTTATTTCTTCTTGGTACATTGACCCTTTTATTAATATATAGTGTTCTTCTTTGTCTTTTATTGCAGATTTTTATTTAAAGTCTATTTTTCCAGATATTAATATAGCTACTCAAGCTCTCTTTTGGTTACTACATGCATGAACTATATTTCTCTCCTTTCACTTTCAACCTATTTGTGTCTTTGTGTCTAAGGCAGGAGTTCTTAACAAGGGATCAGTGAGCTTGAATTGAAATTCAAAAAAACCCATTATTCTTGTGGGGACATGTTGGTGCAGGTGTGATATTTATTAAAATGAAATAATAATGATAGTTTTAAAAATAACAAATAAAATACAAAAAATTTAAAAATTTGAAATAATTTTTAAAAATTTAAAAATTAAATTAAAAAATAAATTTTGGCATTATATCTTTTATCACTGTAAGATCTGCTGTCATATATGTACAGTGACATTTTCTTCCATTTATTCCCCCAGTGTCTTATTTTTTTTTTCATTTTATCTTCAAAGAAGCATTAGGTTACAGAAAAGTCATGTACAGAAGATAGGGGATTCCCATATACCTAACATCCTCCCCCTTTCCCCCTTTCCCGTATTAATAGCATTTTACATTTGGGTGGTACATTTCTTACAATTGATGAACAAATACTGAAGCATTGCTACTAACCATGGTCAATGATTTACATTATGGTTTACATTTTGGACCATACAATTTTATAAATTTTGATAAAATTTAATATGGCCTGTATCCATCATAGCAAGATCATGTAGAACAATTCCAGTGCCCCCAAAATGCCCCATGTTCGATCTATTCTATTCCTCCCTCCCCCTCCCCTCAGGAACCAGGGCAGCCACCAAGCTTCACTCCTTGAAGAACAAGATTCATGGTTACTTGCAACAACATTGAGGGCTTGACATATTGGCCTGTCCTCCCCTATTAGGCACTGACTGTGCTCTCAAGAGACTCCCGGCCCTCTATTTGAGAATATAGCAGGACTCTCCAGGATGGGAGTCAAACATGTTCCCGTTCACTGTGAGGGTCTCCACCCACTGATAAAACGCACTATGGCAGGATGAAGAGTCACACACTCCCTAAAAGCCTGCCCCAGGTGCACCCTGTCCCACATGCCCCCCACATCCAACACCCTAAACCAATAAGATTCCCCTGCTGTATTTGCCAAGAAAACATTCCCAACATTGTAGTTTCAACCATATACCCACAAATCCCAAGAGTTCATCTGCTCCCTCCCCTGGCCCTCCCCACAGTTCCATGGACAGTTCAACCACCCCATCCCCCTCACAGGCCAGCACTGCCCAACCCAATAGCATCACTGCACCACTGTCATGCCCACCCAATGCACAACTACACCCTTCCACCTTATCATAGATATTGCCCATATGGGCATTGGCTCACAACCCTCTACTCCCTTTTTGTCTCCTGTAAACTTATCTTCCAGACTCTAGCTCTGTGAGTCTGCTCAGTTTCCTTAATTCATGTCAGTGAGGTCATGTAATATTTGTCCTTCAGTGCCTGGCTTGCTTCATTCAACATAAGGTCTTCAAGATTCACCCAAGTTATCCCATGTGTTAATACTGTATTCCTTCCTACAGCTGAGTAATATTCCCTTGTATGTATATACCAGAGTTTACTTATCCATTCATCTGTTGATAGACATTTGGGTTATTTTCAACTTTCAGCAATAGTGATTAATGCTGCTATGAATATTGGTGTGCGTATATCTGTTCATGTCCCTGCTTTCAATTCTTCTGGGTATATACCCAGTAGTGGGATTGCTGGATCATATGGCAGCTCTATAGTTACCTTCCTGAGGAACCGCCAGACTGTCCTCCACAATGGTTGCAACATTCTGCATTCCCACCAGCAGTGGATAAGGGTTCCCATTTCTCCACATACTCTCCAACACTTGTAGTCCTCTGTTTTTTTAATAGCTGCCAGTCTAATGGGTGTAAGATGATATCTCATTGTAGTTTTTATTGCATTTCCCTAGTAGCTAATAATGTTGAGCATCTTTCCATATGCTTTTTAGCCATTTATATTTCTTCTTTGAAGTTTTTATTCAATTCACTTGCCCATTTTTTAAATGGGAGTCATGTCCCACACTGGGGGGAAGATAATGTATTCATATGCTGAGTTTAGCTTAGAGAGAGGCCACATTTGAGCAACAAGGAGGCAACAAGTTACCAGGAGGCAACTCTTAGGCTTGCTACAATATTAGGCTAAGTTTCCATTTCAAGAGTAAAGGTTCATAAACACAGTCATCAATATCAAGGGCCTGTCAATGGACCATCCTCCTTCACTAGTAATTGCCCCTGTACTCTGGGGATTCTTGCTGATCCATTAGAGAATATGGCAGAGCTCCCCAGGATAGGAATTTGATATTCCTTCAGTTATTGTGTGAATCTCTACCCACCATGAAAATGCCCCATGAACATTTGAATACATTCATATGCCTTATTTTTATGCCCAGGTGAGCTTCCTCCCATGTATCCCCCATCACTGACACCCTGTACCAATGATCCTCCCCTGCCACAATTGTAACCCTTCTGTGATCCAAAACTGCTTAAAAGATGAAGCCAATAAAATAGCAAAATATGATTAGTAAGAAAATGAATAATAGTGATAGTTTTAAAAATAAGAAATAAAATACAAAAAAATTTAGAAAAAATAAACTTTGGAATAATAAAAATAAAGAAAAAAATATTTTTAAAAAATTTTTCACATTTTCCCTTTCATAACTATAAGATCTGTTGTCCTACCTATATGTACAGAGACATTGTCTTCCATTTATTTCCCCAGTGTCTTACTTTTTTTTTTTTTTCATTTTGTCTTCAAAGAAGTTTTAGGTTAAAAAAAGTCATGTACTGAATACAGGGGACTCCCATATACACAACATCCTCCTCCCTTTCCCCTTCCCTTATTAATAACATTGTATATGTGGATGGTGCGTTTGTTGCAACTGATGTACAAATATTGAAACATAGCTACCAACCATGGTAAATGGTACATTATGGTTTACATTTTGGACCATACACTTTTATAAACTTTGATGTAATTCAACATAACCTGTATCCATCATAGCAAGATCATGTAGGACACTTCCATCTCCCTCAAAATGCCGCCTGTTCCATCTATTCTATTCCTCCCCTCACCTCCCCTCGGGATGCACAGCAACCACCAGGCTTCTCTCCTTTAAGGAAAAAATTCATAGTTACTTGCAACAACAATGAGGTCTTGACACACTGGTCTGCCCTCCCCTATTAGGCACTGCCCATGCTCACGAGAGACTCCTGACCCTCTGTTTGAGAACATAGCAGGCCTCCCAAGGATGGGAGTCCACCACCTTGCCGCTCATGATGTGGGTCTCCACCCACTGATATAACAAACTATGTCAAGAATAACACTCACACACTCCCTATAAGCTTGCCCCAGGTGTACCCTGTCCCAAATGCCCCCCACATCCAACACCCCATAGCAGCAACCCTCACTTGCCATATTGCCAAAAGAGCATTCCAAACATTGTAGTTTCAACCATGTACCCACCAATCCCCAGTGTTCACCTGCTCCCTCCTCCAACTCTCCCTCCACCCTCCCCCTAGTTCCATGGACAATCAAACCCACCCTCCCGACCCACCCAACAAACAAGCACTGCCCAACCTAAAAGTATCATTACACCACTGTCGTGCCCCTCCACTGTACAACTACACACTTCCCCCTTATCATAGATTTTATCCATATGGGCATTGGTTGACAACCTTCTTCTCCCTTTCTATTTCCTGTAAATGTATCTTCCAGACTCTAGCTCTGTAAGTCTGCTCAATTTGATTAATTCTTATCAGTGAGGTCCTATACTGTTTGCCCTTCAGTGCCTGGCTTGCTTCACTCAACATAAGGTCCTCAAGATTCATCCATGTTATCCCATGTGTTAATACTGTATTCCTTCTTTCAGCTGAGTAATATTCCATTATATGTATATACCACAATTTGCTTATCTATTCATGTGTTATAGGGCATTTGGTTTGATTCCAAGTTTTGGCAATAGTGAATAATGCTGCTATGAACATTGGTGTGCATATATCTGTTTGTATCCTTGCTTTCAGTTCTTCTGGCTATATATCCAGCAGTGGAATTGCTGGATTTTATGACAGTTCTACAATTAGTTTTCTGAAAAATCACCAAACTGTCCTCCACAGTGGCTGCACCATTCTATATTCCCACCAGCAGTGGATGAGGGTTCCCTTTCCTCCACATCCTCTCCAACACTTGTAGACCTCTGTTTTTTTAATGGCCACCAGTCTGATGAGTATAAGATGATATCTCATTGTAATTTTGATTTTCATTTCTCTAATAGCTAGTAATGTTGACCATCTTTTCATGTGCTTTTTAGCCATTTGTATTTCTTGTTTGAAGAAGTGTCTGTTCAAATCACTTGTGTATTTTTTAAATGGGTTGTCTTTTTATTTTTGAGGTGTAGGATTTCTTTATATATGCTGGGTATTAGGCCCCTATCAGATATATGGTTACCAGATATTATCTCCCATTGATTAGGGTGTCTTTATACTTTCTTGACAAACTCCTTTAAGGTACAAAAGTTTTTAATTTTGAAGAAGTCCCATTTGTCTATTTTTCCTTTTGATGCTCATTCTTTGGGTATAAAGTTCATGGAACCATTTCCTAATACAAGATCTTGTAGATGCTTCCCTATATTGTCTTTAAAGATCTTTATGGTGTTGGCTCTTATATTTAGATCTTTGGTTCACCTTGAGTTAGTTTTTGTCTAAGGTGTTCTTCTCTCTCTTTTGGATATGGATATCCAGTTCTTCAAGCAGCATTTTTTGAAGAGGCCATTCTCTCCCAGTTGAGTGGGCTTAGTGGCCTTGTTGAATATCAATTGACTCTACATATGAAGATCTATATCACAATTCTCAACTCAGTCCCAATGGTCAGTATGTCTGTCCTTCTGCCAATACCATGCAGTTTTGACCACTGTAGCTTTGTAGTATGTTTTAAAGTCAGGCAGTGTGATTCCTCCGATTTCATTTTTCTTTTTCAATATGGCTTTGGCTATTAGGGACCACTTGCCCTTTGAAATAAATTTTATAGTTAGCTTTTCCAGTTCAGTAAAAAATGCTGTGGTAATTTGTATTGGATTGTGTTAAATCTGTAAATCAGTTTGGGTAGGATAGACATCTTAATGATATTTAGTCTTCCTATCCATGAACAGGGAATATTCTTCCATTTATATAGCTCTTCTTTGATTTCCTTTAACAGTGTTGTGTAGTTTTCTGCATGCAAGTCAGTTATATTTTTAGTTAAATTTATTCCTAGGTTTTTTATTCTTTTAGTTGCTCTTGTAAATGGGATTTTTTTCTTTTCCTCCTCAGATTGTTCATTATTGGTGTACAGAAATGCTACTGATTTTTGCACATTGATCTCATACCCTGCCACTTTACTGAATTCATTTATAAGCTCTAGAAGCTTTGTTATAGGTTTCTCAGGGCTTTCAAGGTATAGTATCATGTCATCTGCAAATAGTAAATTTTTTTTTCATCCTTTCCAATTTGGATGCCTTTTATATCTTTTTCTTGCCTAAGTGCTCAAGGAAGTACTTCTAACACAATGTTAAATAAGAGCGGTGACAGTGGGCATCGTTTTCTTTTTACAGATCTTAGAGAGAAAGCTTTTACGATTTCACCTTTGAATATGATGTTAGTTGTGGGATTTTCATATATATCTGTTACCATGTTGAGGAAGTTTCCTTCTATTCCTATCTTTTGAAGTGTTTTTATCAGGAAAGTGTGCTGTATTTAGTCAAATGCTTTTTCTGCATCTATAGAGATAATCAAGCAATTTTTTTCTTTCAATCTGTTTTTGTGGTGTATTACATTGCTTGATTTTGTTATGTTGAACCATCTTTGTATACCAGGGATGAAACCTACTTGGTCCTGGTGAATAGTTCATTTGATGTGTTGTTGAATATGATTAGCAAGTATTTTCTTGAGGATTTTAGCATCTAATTTCATTAGAGAGATTGGTCTATAGTTTTCCTTTCTTGTGGCATCTTTGTTTGGCTTTGCTATTAAGATGTTTTTGGCATCACAGAATAAGTTAAGCAATGTTCCCTCCACTTCTATTTTTTGGAAGAGTTTAAGCAGGATTGCTTTTAGTTCCTTCCAGAATGTTTGGTAGAATTCACCTGTGAAGCTGTCTGGTCCTGGGCTATTCCTATTTGGGAGATTTTTGATGACTAATTCAATCTCTTTGCTTGTGATTGGTCTGTTGAGTTCATCAATTTCTTCTTTCCTCAGTGTAGGCTGATTGTGTGTTTCTAGGAATTTGTTCATTTCCTTTAAATTATCCATCTTGTTGGCATACAATTTTTCAAAGCATCCTCTTATGATACTCTTTATTTCTATGGGGTCAGGGGTGATATCCCCCTCCTCATTTCTTATTTTATGTACTTGCATCTTCTCTTTTTTCCTTTATTAACCTAGCTAAGGGTTTGTCAATTTTATCAATCTTATCAAAGAACAAACTTTTGATTTTATTTTTTCTAGTGCTTTCTTATTTTCAATTTCATTTAGCTCTGCTCTAATCTTTCTTATTTCCTTCTTTCTACTTCCTTTGGGGTTGGTATGTTGTTCTTTTTCTAATTCCTCCAGGTATGCATAGGTCTTTGAATTTAGCTATTTCTTCTTTTTTTAATATAGGCATTTAGGGCTATGAATTTCCCTCTCAGTACAGTTTTGCTGCATCCCATAAGTTTTTATATTTTGTGTTGTCATTTTCATTCATTTCAAGGTAGTTACTGATATCTTTTGCTATTTCCTCCTGACCCAATGATTGTCTAAGAGTGTGTTATTTATTCTCCATATCTTTGTGCCTAATCTGCTTCTCTGCTCCTTACTGATTTCGAGCTTCATTCCATTGTCATCAGAGAAATTAGTTTGCATAATTGCAAATCTTTTTGAATTCATTGAGAGTTGCTCTGTGGCCTAGCATGTGGTCTATCCTGAAAAATGATCCATGTGCACTTGAGAAGAATGTATATCCTGCTGTATTTGGCTGTAATGTTCTATATATGTCTATTAGCTCCAGATACTCTAATGTATTATTCAAGGTCTTTGTTTATTGATTCTCTGTCAAGATGTTCTGTCTAATGGTAATAATGCTTTATTAAAGTCCCCCACTATAATTAATGTTTTCAATGTTTGCCTCATGTATTTTGAGGTGCCCTAGTTAGGTGCATATGTTTATGATTGTTCTTTCTTCCTGATAGATATATATTAATATATAGTGGCCTTCTTTGTCTCTTACAATAGTTTTGCATTTAATGTCTATTTGTCCGATATTAGTATAGCTACTCCCACCCTTTTTTGGTTATTGTTTGCAGGTAAAATTGTTTTCCAACCATTCACTTTCAATCTCCTTGCATCCCTGGGTCTAAGGTGCATTCCTTGTAGACAGCATATAGATTGGTCATATTTCCTTATCAATTCTGCAAATCTGTGTTTCTTAATTGGAGAGTTTAAGCCATTAACATTCAATGTTATTATTGTCAAGGAATTATTTACATTAGCCATATTTTCTTTAGGTTTATGTATGCCATATGTTGTTTTTATTTCTCTTTTTATCTTTTTAGTTATTCTTACACTCTCCTACAAATCTCTCTCTCCTGTTTTGTTTTGTTTGTTTTTCCTTTCAACCTGCAGAACTCCCTTTAGTATTTCTTGAAGGGCAGGTTTCTTATTGACAAACCTTCTTAATTTCTGTTTATCTGTGAATATTTTGAACTCTCCCTCATTTTTGAATGCCAGCTTTGCTGGCTAGAGAATTCTTGACTGGAAGTTTTTTTCTTTTAGCACCTTAACTATATCATACCACTGCCTTTTGCCTTCATGGTTTCAGATGAGAAATCAGCAAATAATCTTATCAAGCTTCCCTTGTATGTATGTGATGGATCTCTTTTCTCTTGTTGCTTTCATTATTCTCTCTTTGTCTTGAGTATTGGACAATTTGACAAGTATATGTCTTGGGGTAAAATATTAGGATTTATACTGTTTGGGGTGCACTGCCCTTCCTGGACATGTACGTCCATGTCCCTCAATAGAGTTGGGAAATTTTCAGCCATTATTTCCTCCAAAATTCCTTCTGCTTTCTTTCCTTCTCTTCTCCCTCTGGGATGCTTATAATGCATATGTTTGTGCATTTTGTGTTGTCTTTCAAGTCTCTAAGTCCCTGCTGGATTTTTTTCTATAATTTTATCTATCTTTTCTACTATCTGTCTGATTTCAGATATATTGTCGATGGATGTAGGATGACAGAATACCTGAAAGTAACTTGTTTCTTTCCCTGTTGCTAAGATACAAAGGAAAGAATTATATGTAAATTAGAAGGTAATGAGATGCTACCCTCTCTTGGTGCCAAATTCCATTTCTTGTGGTTGAGAATATCCTGGTGAAGCAATGAATTATGAAAACCAGCTTCAACTGGTTGGCCGGACCTGTGCAGAAGAAGCCCCTGGCTGTCATCACTTCAACTTGCTTAATAATCATAGTAAAATTCCCACCCAGGGTGGACTTATCCACCCATTTTTGATTATGCAATATATGTGCAAGCATGATTTCCTGAACATACCAATCATACAATTATATAACTAGCTATGTATGTTCATCCATATGCATAAAAGCTAATGCATAATCAAAGCAAATGCTAAGTAGTAACTTATGTATTTAAGCAAGAGTAAAACCGCAACATGGAGAGTTGGGTCTGAGTTGCTTTAGACCGACCTTGGCTCCTGTCTGCATTCGTAATAAATGTAAGTTCTGCCTAACTCTCGTGTTAAAGTTTTTTCTCTGGTTATCCCCAAGGGCCCAGTTTTGGGGCCTAACACTGTCTTCCACCTCACTGATTCTTTCCTCTGCCTGGTCAAATCTGCTGTTATGTGCTTCCAGTGTATTTTTGATTTCCTGTACTGTGCCATTCATCACCGCCATACCTGTTAGATTTTTATGTATTTTTACAATTTGTTCATTATGTTCTCCCAGTGTCTTCTCAATATCCTTTACCTCTTTCTTCAGTTCATTAAGTAGATTAATGATATTTGTTTGGACATCTCTGATTATTTATTCCATGTCCTGCATCTCCTCCTGTTTTTCAGTTTGTTGGAATGGGTCATGTCTTCCTGTTTCTTACTATGGCTTGTAATTTTTTGTTGGTGTCTAGGCATCTGTTTATCTTGAAGGGTTTATTTGATTGGTTAGCTTCTCTTTCTACTTAAGGATTTTACTTTGTTGTTGTTATTTTGTGTGGTAAGGTTTCCCTTTGACACTTCATTCCTCTTACTCTATTTTCTTGCTGATGTCTATGTTCCCTTGAAAAAAATATTAGGACCAGAGAAAAGGAAAGAGATAAGAAGAGAAAAAGAATAATAGAAATAACAATTTTTAAAAGGTAGAAGACAAGCCATACAAGGCCTAGGAAAACAAATAATTTACATAAGTAAAAAGTCAAAAGAAATACAGAGGAATAAGAATAAAAGAGTGGAATAGAAAAAAATGAAATGAGAAACAAAATAGAGAAAAATATATAGAATTAATTAAAAGACTGGAATGATGAGAAGAGGGGAAAAGAAAAGAAAAAAAACAAAAAAGAAAAAGTAAAAATAGAAAACAGAATAAAAGAGTGAGAGAGAGAAATAAACT
>JAQZBX010011535.1:0-12599 GCA_029593785.1 Cabassous unicinctus
TATTCCCCCACTAGGAGTGTGACTCCCACTTTCTAAGAGTGCTTTTATCTGAATTCTCTCACCACTAGGACCATGAAGCTCTCTCCTCTGTTCTGCACATTTCTGTCTGACTCTCCACTGTGGTGGGAGCTCCAGAGCTGGCTTTCTTTGTTTCAGAAGTTCATTCCTTACTTGCACGAGTCTGAAGGTTGCAGTGTTCTCTGTCTTTCAGTTCCATTGTAGACATGGGTTGTGGGTGTTATTTTTTGCTCTCCTTGTTTCTCTATATGGTTTTTGCAGGATATGTGGAGAGATTCATATTTTGTCAGCCACTATTATCCTAAGGGAACCTGGAAGTACCTCAGAACGATTTTTTAAAACTCTGTCTTACCATCTTTGTGTTAGTTTGCCAGGGCTGCTATAACAAAATACCACATACTGGTTGGCTTAAACAAGAGGAATTTATTGTCTCCCACTTTAGGAGGATAGAAGTCAAGATCAAGGTAGCAGCAGGCCATGCTTTCCTCAAAATATGTAGCATTGGGTGTTATTCTTCCAACATTTGTAACAAATATTCCACAATAATGCAAGGTGGTGGTGGTGGTAGTGGTGGTATATGGGAATTCTGCACATTATACTTGATTGTTTTGTAAACTCACAGCTTCTCTAATAAAAACATTTTTAAAAAATAAAAATGTTTTGAGTGATTTAAAAAGAAAGAAAGGAAAGAAACTACATGGAGTGGTTGGGCTCAGCTTTATCTTAACTTAGGGAGTAGTTAAGAGACACTTCCTGTTTTCCTGTTTACAGAACAGTTGGAGGGTCCAAATACCCCACATTTATCCTGTCTCCCATATTCTCCTTCTCCTCTGCCTTCACCTACCCTCCCTTCTACCAGTCTTCCAAAAATAACCCTTAATTTCACCATTGTAAATGGAAGGATAGATTCTGCTTATAGTGAGAGCCTAATGAGAAAATGCTCCATATACAGTATAGTGTATCACTAAATTGAGGTCAGAAGATTTGGATTCCAGCTCTACTTATCTCTATCCAATAATATGTCCCTGGGAAAGTCACTTACATCTCTGAACTCAGGAAACCTTGTAAAGCTCTTATAAAATATAAAGGGGATAGAAAAAAATAGAAAATATCATAATAATAAGAATAATTCTTAAGCCAGAGACAAACAGATAGACATTAGCTTATCATAAATTTAAGTAAGATTGTTGACCTCAACCTGGGGATAAAATCATTCTGGGCATTGGCAGTGAAGCAAAAGAGGGGAAAATGAAGAAACAATTACCTTCATTATTGAATTGAACATGATCTGAGAATTCCCTAAAAGCACCATGGAGATGTATATTTTGGGACTGAATTGCCAAAACCCTAAATTAGGTTCATAATAGTTTCCTCAGGCAACAGAGAGTTGTGTATCAGGCCATTTGGGGACCAAACTGAGAACAAAGGCAGCAGCCCTTGGCATCTTTAAAAAGATTTTTATTTTTTCTCCCTCCTTCCTTTATTTACTCTAAGAATAGAAACTGGATTGGAAAAGGCTACAGCCTATTCTTTGGTTCTTGGCTTGCTAAACCTTTTCTGGGCTTCTAAACAAATTAACAGCTAGAGCAGCTTTTAACAGAATTCTGAGAAGGAAGAAGCTCTAAAAGATGCTCAGTCTCAGAATAACTTCTTAAGGATTTTATCCACTCAATTGTTTATAATCTGATTTACAAGGTGGTACTCAGAAGCCTCTATTATATCAGCAGTTGGAACTTTTGCTCAGAGTGGGAGCCCTGTCCTCCCTATATGTCCCTGGGGCCACCAGAGAAGACAGTATTTTCTCTATACAGTAAAGCTCCATGATTTGACAAATAATTACTATTGAGTATTTTAGATACATTTCCCCTAGTAAATATCTCACCACTGAACTCATTCTTAATGCTTTTTAACTAATCCCTTTCTTTGCTATCATCTACTATCATCTTAGGCAGATCATAAATGAGAATTTATGCTCTACATTTATAGATAGAGAGATATTTAGTATGCTAAACCATAGATAACTGAAGGAGTTCTGTGACTTACCCATCCAGCTCACTAATAGAATCCTTATTTATTTAAGTATTTACCTTGCATAATTCCAGGAAAGGACACCCCATTTCCAGGAATAGATCCCAATTAGCCTGAGCCTATCCTGGTAATTTCATTCATCTCACCAGTGATTGGCTTAATAGTAACACATGATTTAATTCTGGCCAAAGATACATGATGGCAAGTATGCTGGGCACTTCTGAGAAAGAATTTCTCACTCCCAAGAATGAGACACAAGAAAAAATACCACTTTTTCATATCTGGGTATAAGATCGAGATCTGCCCCCGCCATCTTGCTTCCAGCCTGATGATGGTGCCAACACAATGATGAAGAGGAGCCAAAAGAATCACAAGGAGGTGGAGCCTGGCTCTGATATATCACGTATGGCACTGCCCTACCCCAGATTTCTTGTTATGCAGAATAATAATTTTTGTTGTTTTTTTTAAGCCAGTTAAGTCACAACTTTCTATTCCTAAAATTAAAAATATCTGATATAATAATCTGAGTAATAAAAGCAGCTACTACTTCAAAACTTTCACGTGATTATCCATACCTATGAGGTATATTTCCACATCATTACAAAGCTTTGAGAATAAAAATGCTTATGTGATTGGATAAAAGGATAGTGTTGGAGGACTGACGATTTTTCCCACAATCCCCTTATACCACAAGGTATACAAATTTCACACAAAAATGAGAACGTTCTAGTAGAAGCCTTTGGTTTAAAGGTTATACTTTCAGTCTATGATATTTCAATTACAAGAAAATGGAAGCTATGCTGTATTAGTCCGGGTTCTCTAGAGAAAACAGAACCAAGAAAATATATGCAATAGATTATGAAGAAGCGGCTCGTACAATCTTGGGGGCTGGAAAGTCTGAATTCCTTAGGGCAGGACACAAGTTGGAAACCTCAATAAAGGTGATTTGAAGTCCTTAGTTTGAATTTCCCAGGGGAATTTGGCTGGCAGGAAATTTTGGCAAATGTTGAAATCCAGGCAGAAATTTTTCTTACTGCTAAAACTCTCAGTTCTGGCTTTTAAGGCCTCCAAATGATTGCGTGAAGAAATTACCCACATTGCTGAAAGCAATCTCCTTTGTTGATTGTAGATGCAAATCCCGTCTACAAAATGCCTTCACAGTAATAAACAGGTCAGTATTTGACCAAACAACTGAACACCATAACAGAGCCAAGGTGACACATGAAATTAACCATCATATATACCTTTGGCTTCTTTTACATACTGGCTTCTTAACAAAAGCTACACACTAACAGAAGCTACAATGCCTTGCTTAGTTGATGAACGGAAACAAAATTGAGACTTCATCACCAGTCATTTTGGTGTGTCTTTTCTCAAATAGTTACTTGGATTTTGCCACCAGAACCTGGTATTCTAACCAGCCAACCTAAGGTTGTTATCTCATTGAAGCTGCAAAGAAACTAAAACTTAAGGGCTGTTTAACTCCACAAAATATCACCAGGCAACCTGTTAATTAAGTAAAACAAAGTTTATTTTAAGTCACTGCAGTAAGAGAGAACACCACCTTGACCGAGTCTTCGCAGTGTCTTGAAGGGGATAGTTGGAAGTGGGAAATTTATAAGGCTATGGGGTCCTGGGTTCAAGTAGTTTAAATTGGGTCTTTCAAGGTAGGGAATTGATTGGAATTGGGAAGTTCTGTGAATCAAGCCATGATAAGTAAACGCTTGCTTGGTATGTGAACCACTTGTACAGGTAAACAGGCTACTGCTGTCTACAATAATTGAACTGTAGGAATTTCCTGAAGAAAACAGTGAAGTTATTTTTAGGATTCTATTTCCCGGGGAAGTTTTCCTGTAACAAACAACTTAGTCTTATTGACACAGGTGGTCTCAGTTGTCACAAAACATTGTACGAGTAACAGAGCAACAAAGGATTTGAAATCATAGACAAAGGGAGAAAACACATGCCTGCTGTCATGTTGCCCGACATTCCCCACTATATCCTGTTCAAAAGATAACTTTGCTTTGTTTTGTTTTTAAAGACAATCCTTCAATGATTTTTAAAAATTGTGTTAACATATACAACATAAAATTTCCCATTTTAGCCACTTTCAAGTATACAATTCAATGGCATTAGCTACATCCACAATGTTGTGCTACCATCACCACCATTCATTACCAAAACTTTTCCATCACCCCAAACAGAAACTGTGCCCATTAAGCATTAACTCCCAATTATCCCCCCAACCCATCCCTGGTAACCTATAATCCACTTTCTATCTCTTTGAATTTGCATATTCTAGATATTTCATATAAGTTAAATCATACACTATATGTCAATCTGTCCTTTTGCTTTTGGTTTATTTCTTCAAGGATCATCAAAGTTGTAGCATGTATCAGACATTCTTTATTTTTCATGGCTGAATAATATTCCATATATCACATTTTATCCATTCATCTTTTGATGGACACTGGGTTGCTTCTATCTTTTAAGTGCTGTAAATAATTCTGCTGTGAACATTGGTGTACAAATATCTGTTTGAGCCCATTTTCAATTCTTTGGGGTATCTACTAAAAGTGGGATTCCCAGGTCACATGGCAATTCTATACTTAACTTTCTGAAGAGCCATCACAGCAGCTGCACCATTTTACATTCCCCCCACCAATAGATAAGGGTCCTTATTTCTCCACATCCTTGCCACACACTTGTTATTTCCTGTTTTTTAGTCATAGCCATTTCAGTGGGTAAGTGGTATCTCATTATAGTTTTGATTTGCATTTCCCTAGTGGCTAATGATGTTAAACATCTTTTCACGTATTTATTGTCCATTTGCATATCTTCTTTGGAGAATTGTCTATTCAAGTCCTTTGCCTATTTTTTAATTGGGTCGTCTTTTTGTTGTTGAGTTATAGCAGTTTTTTATATAATCTGAAGATTAAACCCTCTTAAGTTATATGGGTTCCCAAATGGTTGTCTTTCAGCAATTTTTTATTGATTGAGAGCTCAGTTATTTGGGGGCTCAGATTTGATTTTGTTTAGCTCACACTTTCATTTTAAAAAGCCTTCTGGATAGAAGAAAATATAAAGAGAGTATTTTATTTTATCTTGCATATCAATATCTGACTTACACCTAATTTTCTTACGCTTTTATACACTTATCCTAATAGCTGATCTTTTATCTATCTTGGTGATTTTCCCTTATTAAAATGTCTTACCTAATCCGTTTCCTCTTGTAATGGTCACTTGTTAGTTTGTCCTGCCCCTTTTCTCTGAGAAACATCCTGCTTTCCTCTAGGAACGGACTCCTAGCTGCTGTGTTTTTCTACTTGATCTCACCTACTAATAATAAGTGATTTATCCTCAGCTGGATCATTCAGGTTGATGCTTATGAGGACAGAGAAACCAGGAGTGGCTTCTAGTGGTTCATTCTAACAGCAACCCCAGGTCTGCAAGAAAAGGCCCTGGCACCATTGCTTGTGAGGTTTCCTCATTCTCCATTTCTGAAGATTGGATGCCAACTCTTCCTCAAATTCCCTGAGACATCCTAAAATGCTTCCAGTGATTTTTTTTGTTGTTGTTTATTTAAATTAGAGTTGCTCCTTAAACAATTCAATAGCTAAATTATTCAATAACAAAACAAAAAACCTCAAACAAGGGACATTTAAATGATTGGAAAATACTTTTATCTTGTAGACACACAGAAGGCTAATATTTTTTCCTTATTTTCCTCTTTGGCCAAAAAAATGAAAAAGAAGAAACAGATTACCAACCCAGGTGGGAAAAGGAAATGAAGGGAAGGGAAATAATATCTATTGGGACTAGGAAACATAGAATAGTGGGACATTCATGAGCTTAGGGAAAAGGGCACTTGGGTTAAGAATTTGACATTTCACTTACAGCTGTGTGATGTTGGGCAAACTCTCTCACCTCTAAGTGCCTTATTTCCTTACTGTAAAAGGGAAAATAATACCAATCTCATGGGCCCTTTTTTAATTTTTTATTTATTTTGTTAGAGAAGTGGGTTTACAGAAAAATCATGCATAAAATATAGGGTTCCCACATAACATCCTATTATTAACACCTTGTATTAGTGTAGTACATTTGTCATGATTGATAAAAGCACATTTTTATAATATTAATGTACTTTCATTCTTTTGCATGTGGAGATCCAGTTTTCCCAGAACCATTCAGCACCATTTGTTGAATATACTATCCTTTCCCTATTGAGTTGACTTAACATCCTTATCAAAAATCAGTTGGACCATAGATGTGAGAGTTTATTTCTGAACTCTCAATTCTACTCCAGTGGTCCATATGTTTGTCCTTGTGCCTGTACTATACTGTTTTGATTATTGTAGCGTTGTAATCAGTTTTAAAATCAGAAATTGTGAGTCCTCCAACTTTTTTCTTCTTTTTGAAGATGGCTTTCAGGGTACTTCACACTTCCATGTGAATTTGATAATTGGCTTTTCGATTTTTGCAAAGAATGCAGTTGGAATTTTGATTGGAATTGTGTTGGATCTGTAAATCACTTTTTCCTTCAATGACTTTCTAGCGAGCTCCAGCTATATGCAAGACACCATGTTAGAGCTTTGTACCAAAGCATGGTCCATGGCTATGTGACCTTAGGCAAGTCATAGCTTCTCTGAGCCTTCATATCCTCAGTTAGAAAATATGACTAAGAAATCACAGAGTTGCTATGTGGATTAAATTACATGATGACTATAAAAGATTTTAGCATGGTACCTGGAATTGCCCAATAAATATTGCTTTCATTTCTCCTTCTCAAAGAACTTGTGACGCTTTTAGAGAGATAAGAATAACATAAATGAAAAGTTAGTAGCAAAATATGGTACACCATAAGGTAATAGGTGCCAAATTGGACACATAAGTATCAGAGATTATAGGTTGTGGCAGTCATACTTGGATGGTACTGTTGGGAAAAGCTTCACATGGGAGGCAAGTGTCAATGGCAGACTTGAGAGACAGTCTTAGTTTTTTGTTTTTGGGTTGTTGTTTTTTTTTCTGATTCCTACTGAAGAGAGTCCAAGATAACATTTGCTTCAGTCCCAAAATCCTCATGAGCTGCAATTACTACTCACTCATATGTGATAGTGGGGCACTCTGCTTCCCCTCAAGAGTTCACTGTGTCAAATAGCAGCATCTCTGAGCACCACACTTTACATGTTGTAGGATAATTGAACTTGTAAATAAATGAATGAAAAAGTAAAATGCATACTCTTTACCCCTAAACACAAGTTTCACCTTGAATCCTCGCTTATTGCCACAGATAAACGAGAAGAAAGAATGAAGATGCCCTTTCCCTTTCCCTTACCTTTGTGCCCAGAGAAGGTACTTGACAGCCAATCTCCCCCTCTTCTGTGTCCTACCCTGGCCCCTCTAACTCCTTAGAACCAAAGATGCCCTCAGGTAGTAGGCATCTCTACACCAAAAGATAGAAGGAGAAAGAGAGAGATATCAAGAAACCATGACACAGGGGCCAAAGGTTTCCAGCCTAAGAAAACTCAGAGCCTTTCTTCTTTCCTATCAAAAGGTTCCATCTCCCACTTCAGTAGCCCAGCTGGTTATATCTGCCTCAAGAAGCAAAAGACAGAGGAAAAAAGAAGTCATTTGCTCTCTCAGCCCCAGGAAGCCTAGTTGTTCCACTTCTTCTTGATCTTCCTTTGACTTTAAGGATGCTTCTTTACAATATTCTCTAATAAGATGGCTTCCTTGTCTGTCTGCTCATTGTCTGCTTGTCTCTTTAGGAGGCACCAAGAACTGAATCCAAGACCTCCCATGTAGGAGGCAAGTGCCCAACTGTTTAAGCCACTTCTGCTCCCTGCTGGTTGTGGTGTCTGCTGGTTGCAGCATCTGCTGGTTGCAGTGTCTGCTCATTGTAGCATCTGCTTGTTGGAGTGTCTGCTCATCTTCTTTAGGAGGCACTGGGAACTGAACCTGGGACCTCCCATGTGGGAGGTGGGCACCCAACTGCTTGAGCCACATCCACTCTCCACTCATAGGATTTTGACCTGAGTGAAATAGGGTCCCAAACAACATGACTGAAACCCCAACAGGATGATGCAGAAGTGTTGGCCAGTGTGACATCCATATCAGTCTAAAACCCTCAGAAAAACAGATGTTACTGACTTCATGATTTTATACTTGACTGTGCCAAGAGTTTTGCAACAGGGATAGGAATCCTCAGACCCAGACCCGCCAGACAATTTGACTACTTGGGTCTCCAACTCTTGTCCTTTTACTGAGGTTAATAAAAATGCTTTTTCATTTAACTTCTTAGAGACATCTGCTAATTCAAAATTGATCAGAGATAAGCCTTTTGCTGATTCTTCTCACCAGTGGGGGATAAAAGGTAGCAGAGAGTATAGCTCACTGCTGTCATTGAATTGGCGCTGGTGCACAGGATACTATATGGTGGGAAAAGGGAGGTAAAAGAGAAATTTGCTGAGTGTTATAGCATAGAACAACTTGTTTAAACTTCAGAACAACTTTGGAGGATAAATATTATTATCCCCCATTTGAAGAGATCATTGAATAACTTGCCTAGATTCAAATAGTTAATGGCAGAGCCAAGATACAGTAATTCACATCATCTCCAAAATTCTTTCCACCACACGTTGTATCACCTACATCTGTTATTTGATTACCACTTCACAGGTCTGGGCATATATATATGCATATGTGCTATTGCTTACTTGATTTTTTAAAAGCAGATCCTCCTTTTTAAAAATTTAATGATATTATATATTTATTATTTGTTATATTTAATATATACAAGTGAATATTATATTTAAGATGCATTACAGTTCTTCCATAAATGGTAAACCAGTTATGAATCACTTCTCATAAAGAAAATAATCCTGAAGAAACAAAGTGAAAACAAAATAATGTTATTGTTTCCCAGCTACCTGCCTAATGGGCCAAGCCTCACTCCTCCTCTTGTATTAGCCAGTGTTTAAGAGATGTTTGAGGTCAAACTAAGGCTTTCTCCTGGAAGTACTTGGGAGGACCAGCAGAAAAGTAAACAATGTACAGCTTTCTCATTATGTTAACCAATTTAATGCCATGGCTGTCCTCCTAAAATTGTCTTTGGTAACACCAGGGTAACACCCCACATTTGAAGGACTCTTTCCCTCTAGTATGCTGCTTCTTTTCTGCACCAAAACACAAATGCACAGCAGTGTCAGAAATCTTTGGAGTCAGGGTAAGTACCCTGGCCCTTGCCCAGAGCCTGCTCCATAGCAGGCTAATAAACAATGATTGCCAAGATGAAAAATGTTACCAGGCAAAGTGTTACCTGGGAAGTCTACTAATAACTGGCCGTTAATACATTATTCTTGATCCATTTATCAGATTACTTAAAAGAAAGATCAAAATAATCAGTGGATGAAATGTGAGCAAGTTTATAATTGGCAGGTGGGAGAGTACCCCGAGGGGCAAATCCCAGATAAAGATGGTCAGGTAGTTTAGGGTGGAAGCCATGAGAAGGAGGCTTGTATGAAATGCTTTGCTGGTGACTCTAGGCAGTGGGGAGAAAACATCCAAATGCGAGAGCAGCGATATTTTTTAACAAAAGAAAGACAAAGTTTACATGGTACTTACCATGTGCTAGTGCTGGTAAGTGTTAATTCATTGAATGGAATTAAATCATTTAATCCTCACAGAAACTCTATAGAGTAGATAACTCTATGTGCCCCTTCTACAGATAGGGAAACTGAGACACAGAAAGATCACACAGCTAGACAATGTCAGAGACAGGAGTCCACCCCAGGTCATCTAATACCAGAATCTATGATCGTAACCATAACTCGCATTTGTGCCTTACTTTTTCAGTAAATAATTCATATGGATCAACCCATTTATAAGCAACTGAGCTTGTCCTACACTTGTATGTCTTCTCTTCTCCCTCCCAATCCTCCCCGTCCCCTCAATAAAAGTTCACTAGCATGGGAATGTTTAATGTTTTCGAGCAAATGTGGGTGTCAACTTGGCTTCTAGATATGTTTCTAAAATCTACACTCATAAGAGACTCTCACAAAAAGGCACTGTCACTATGTGTCCAATACTGGGGAAAACAGAAGAAGAATAAATTAGACATAACCCCTTCCTTAAGGAAGCTGAGAGTCTGGTGGAAAAGATCCAACCCAGACTCAGGATTAAGACTCTCTGTAACTAAGTGCCGAGTTGCATAGTGTTGTCACAAGGGGCCTAGGAATTCAAAAGAGAGAGAGCTGCTGGACCTGGTGTGGTCAGGAGAACTGCAAGCAATGAGAGAAACTTCCAGAATCGTCAGAATCTGGAACTGCAAAGGAAAGAAGAGGGCTGTAGTGTTGGGAGGATTGAGTAGGGGGCTTGAGGGTGGTGGGGGGCACGAGTGTGGGGAGGTCAGCAGGGGCCCAAGGATAGACTCACAGGAAATCCACTCCAAGTAGCCTCTGACGCAACCTCCCTCAGCATCCTTCTATAGGAAGTCCACGAAGACACAGTAAAATATGAAAACTTAAAATAACATGGAAAACCAAGACTGACAGCTAATCTATTTCCAGAGTCTGGGAGGAATTTCCATTAACTATAAATCAGATGGAACTGAGCTGAAAAATACCTTGCCAGTGCTATATGGACAGTAACAGAGTAATCCTATCCTCCTGAAAGAAAGTGGTTGGATTCATCTCTATCTCATTATCTGACGCCCCTGACCCCAGCTCAAAAATGCAAGAACACCAGGTACATGTCTATTTATTGCACCAGCCTTTTTTGATAGAACAATTACCTCTCTTTTTACATCCAGTCAAGGACTATGGCATCCAGAAAACATCTCAGTAAGAAGAAGGGCCTTGAGAGTGGTACATCCTGGGAGATGGGACCCTTCAAGGAAAGTCTTAAAGGAGGAAGTAGAGGCTTAAGGATTTCCTATAGCCATGCGTCCTGAGAGCTTAGTGTACTGGGCAATGGCACTGTTAAGAGGTTGAATTCCTTCAGTTTTTCATGCGTTCCTTCATTCAACACATATTTATTGAGTACCTCCCTATAGCTCTAAGTGCTGGAGACACAGAGCTAAATAGGGAGGATACATTATAAAATTAAATACGAGGAAGGCTTCCATATGGAATTGATGCTTAAGTTGAAAATTGGGAAAGTGAAAGAAGGCTCCAATTGCTGCAGCAGAAAGTGAGGGCAAGAGTGGGAAGGGGTGAGGCCAGAGGGATAAACAAGGCCAAACTGTGGTACCTGTAGGCCATTGGAAAGATCTGGGCTGACAAAGGCCATGGGGAGCTGTTGATCAGCTTTAAATGGGAAAATAACTTAATTAGGCTTGTTTTTTTTTCCAAGATCACTTTTCGGGGTGGAGAATAAATTGTGGGGTACACGAATGAGCATAGGGAGATGGATTAGGAGGCTATGGTAGGAGTCCAGGTAAAAGATGATGGTGGTCAGACTAGATTTGTTAGCAATGAAGGTGCAGAGAAGTAAATAGATTTATGAGAGTTTTAGGAGGAAGAATAGAGAAGATTTGGGGATAGATTGGAAGTAGTTAGGTAAGAGCAGGTATGAAGAGCAGGAATCAAGGATGACTCAGGTTGCTTGCTTGAGCAGTAACGGTGCCATTTGTTGGCACTGTGACAATGTAGAAGGAGCAGGCTGTCACTCAAATGTGATGAGCTTGTTTTTGGATGTGTTGATGAAGATTCTTATAGAGGCTCAAATGCAAATATCCAGCGAATACTGCTCATGCTGCCTGGTGCTCAGGAGAGTAAACTGGCCTGAAGACATAGATTTGTGAGTTATTGGCATATATCTATGAAGGAATGAGATACTCAAGTATTGGGAATTCCAGAATAAACAATGGAAATGATTGGGGTGACAATTAAGTTTGAGGGAGAAGAAACACAGCAGCTGAAGAGAATAGAGATTAACAAACTGAAAGTGCATATATTTGGGGACGTGCCTGATGAAAATAAAGATGTGAGGCCCAGTGGTTGGAGATCTGACATACCGCTGGGGCATACCAGTCACTCAGGCCTCAAAGAACTCAGCTGAGTGTCGGAAAGGGACGCTAAGTAAGGGAGGGAGCTTCCCTCCACCCCCCCCCCAAGGTGCACAGGAGTGAGCTGTGGGCAGTGGAACTAGGTACAGGCTTGTGGTCTGGAGAAACAGTGGTAGTGACTGGGGTGAGCCCAAGGATTTGGGGATAGCAATGTGGGACAACGGGGGCAGAGGGAATCCTGCTGTCTGTAGTAGCATATGGGGCACTGTGGTTTGGCTAATCTCAACTCACATATTGTCATATACCTGGTCCCTCTCTGCTGCCTTTTGCCATGATGTCCTCTCCCTGACACTAAGCTGGACTTAATGACATTATGTTTCCAGATGGAAAGAGAGGATGGAAGCTTCTTAGCTATTCAAATGTTGCTAAGAAATGGAAGGGGTAATAATACCATATGAAGACTAGTGGGTAGGCTGGGAAGGTGATTCCTGCAATCGAACTCTTTCTAGGCTACAAATAGTTTTTCAGCCAGCTTGTCCACATATTA
>JAQZBX010011535.1:12699-42628 GCA_029593785.1 Cabassous unicinctus
TTATATTAAAAAAAAAAAAAAAGAGTATCTTGGGACAAAGAGAAGGTTTGGACTGAAGTGACTTGAGATGTATGAGGGGTAGGGCTTTGGATTAGACTATCTTGTGACATTGAGAGGGGCCTTTGCACAGGGGTATCTTGTGGCTGACACTCCTGGTAGATGAGGGGTGAGCAAAGGCTCACCAACAGAGTGTCTCACCCTGTGCTTGGGGATGTCAGCAAAGCCCCATTTCACCAAGGCATGTGCAAAATGCTCCCGCTGCATCTTAAACCACAACATTTCCCAAAATGAAACTTGGAGAAGTCCTAAGGATTCATTCAAGACTTTTAAGAATGTTCTAAGCTGACTTTCAGAGTGGTCCAAGAGAATTTCATGCTTTTGATCAGGAAGAGCAGAACACTATAGTTTTAATACTGGGCTCTATGTATGACTTGGAGCCTGTATAGCATGGCAGGTTTAGGTAGAAAAGGAAATGCTCTATTTTTAAATAATCTCACCACCTACATTAAATTGATATATTTCTGGCACTGGGAGAAATGATGATTATTGGTTCAAGTGGACTAGGCAGATAATTGATACCATCATCTCCTCACAGAAATGGAGCTTGTTTGACCTGGAAGGAACTTCAGAGAGCAGAGAGCATGTCATCCAACACTTTTTTTATTTAAATAAAATTTTATTGATATATATCATTCATACCTGAACATACATAAACTATGAGTATAGAAAAAATTGTGGATTTACAAAAAAAACATGCATATCATCATACAAGGTTCCCATACATCTCCCCACCACCAACACCTTGCATTGCTATAAAACATTTGTTACAAATTAGGAAAGAGCATCCTCAAAATATTACTACCAACTATAACCCATAGCTTACATTTGGTGTATTTTTCCCAAAACCCACCCAATTTTTAGCACCCTATATTAGTATTATACATTTGTTAGCATTCAGGAGAAAAGGTTCTCATATTTGTCCTTTTAATCACACTCCATCATCCACCACTGGATTCCCTGTGTTATACAGTACCATGGTTTGTACAATCCATTCAAAGTGTACACTCAATGGCTTTCATTTTCATCACAGAGTTGTGCTGTCATCACCTCAGTCAATTTTAGAATGTTTTCACTACTCCAAAAAGAAAAATTCCATACCCTCTAATACCCCCTTATTGTTGTGCCTTAGTATTGAAAAAATATCTTCTTGCCCTTGCTTCAAAATATTATGTAACTATCGTCTATAAGTTACATTAGTTGTAATTTTCCCTTGTATCAACATAGTCTTAGTACTTTGTAAAAAAAAGGGGCATTCTTATATCTGTACTATTAACCACAATCTTCATCTACCTCCGAAATCACTATGTTATACAGTTCCTAGATTATTCTCGTTTCCTTTCTATTGACATTTACTTCCACGCACTACCCCTTTTGACCTCCACCACATTTATAAATCAGCAGTGTTAGTTATACTTACTTTAGTGTGTTACCTTCAACTCTATTCATTTCCACACTTTTACAATTAACCTCATTAATAATGCTACATACATTAAGCATCATCTCCCATTCTCAACCTACCTTCTCTATCCTAGTAACCTATACTCTAGAGTTTAACTCTGTGAGTTAACTCATCGTATTTAGTCATAATAGTGGGACCATACACTGTTTGTCCTTTTGTGTCTGGCTTATTTCACTCAACATAATATCCTCTAGGTTTATCCATGTTGTCATATGCATCCCGATTTCATTTCTTCTTACAGTGGAATAGTATTCCATTGTGTGTATATACCACATTTTGTTTATCCATTCATCGGTTGATGGACACTTAGGCCGGTTCCATGTTTTAGCAATTGTGAATAATACTGTTATGAACATCAGTGTGCAAATGTCAGTCCGCATCTTTGCATTCAATTTTTCTGAATATATGTCTAATAACAGGATTGCTGGATCCTATGGCAGTTCTATATTCAGCTTCTTGAGGTATTGCCAAATTGTCTTCCACAGAAGCTGCACCTTTCTACATCCCCACCAACAGTGAAGGAGTGGTCCTGCTTCTCCACATCCTTTCTAGCACTTGCAGTTTTCTGTTTTTTTAATAATGGCCATTCTATAAGGTATGAAATGGTATTTCATTGTAGTTTTGATCTGCATTTCCCAAATAGCTAGTGATGTTGAGCATTTTTTCATGTGTTTTGGCCATTTATATTTCCTCTTTGGAGAAATGTCTATTCAAGTCTTTTATCCATTTTTTAATTGGGTTGCTTGTCCTCTTATCATTAAGTTGTAGTATTTCTATAAATAATATGGATATCAAAACCTTATCAGACAAATGGGTTCCAAATATTTTCTCCCATTGAGTAGGTTGTCTTTTACTTTCTTGACAAAGTCTTTTGAAGAACAAAAGTGCTTAATTTTGAGGAGGTCCTATTTATCTATTTTTGTTATTGTTGCTAGGGCTTTGGGTATAAGGTTTAAGGAAACTACCGCCTACAATAAGGTCTTGAAGATGTTTTCCTACATTTTCTTTTAAGAGGTTTATGGTTGTACCTTTTATATTTAGGTCCTTGATCCATTTTGAGTTAATTTTTGTATAAGGTGTGAGGTAGGGGTCCTCTTTCTTTCTATTGGATATGGATATCCAGTTCTCCCAGCACCATTTGTTGAATAGACTGTTCTAGCCCTTCTGGGAGATCTTGACAGCCTTGTCAAAAATAACTTGACTGTAGATGCGAAGGTCTATTTTTGAATTCTCAATTTGGTTCCACTGGTCAATGTGTCTCTTTATGCCACAATGCTGTTTTTACCACTGTAGCTGAGTAATATGCTTTAAATTCATAAAGTGAGAGTCCTCCAACTTGTTCTTTTTAAAAATATTTTTGGCTATTTGGGGTCCCTTACCCTTCCAAATAAATTTGATAATTGGCTTTTCCATTTCTGCAAAAAAGGCTGTTGGGATTTTTATTGGGATTGCATGGGATCTGTAAATCACTTTGGGTAGAATTGACATCTTAACAATATTTTGTCTTCCATTCCATGAACATGGAATGTTCTTCCATTTACTTAAGTTTCTTTGGTTTCTTTTAGCTATGTTTTATAGTTTTCTGAATACCAGTCCTTTATGTCCTTGGTTAAATTTATTCCTAAATATTTTATTCTTTTAGTCACTATTACAAATGGAATTTTTTTTCTTATTTCCTCCTCATATTGCTCATCAGTAATGTACAGAAATGCTACTGATTTTTGCACATTCATCTTGTATCCCGCCACTTTGCTGAACTTGTCTATTCATTCTAGTAACTTTGTTGTGAAATTTTCAGGATTTTCTAGATATAGGTAATAGCAGCAAATAGCAAAAGTTTTACTCCTTCCTTTCCTATTTGGCTGCCTTTTATTTCTTCATCTGGCCTAATTGCTCTAGCTAGAAATTCTAGCACAATATTGAATAATATTGGTGACAGTGGGCACCCTTGTCTTGTTCTTGATCTCAGTGGGAAAGCATTCAGTCTTTCACTGTTGAGTACAATGCTAAGTGTAGGTTTTTCATAATGCACTTTACCATTTTGAGAAAGCTTCCTTTTAGTTCTATCTTTTGGGGTTTTTTTTTTTTAAATCAATAAAGGATGCTGCATTTTGTCAAATGCCTTTTCTGCATCAATTGAGAGGATCATGTGATTTTGCTTCTTCAATTTATCAATGTGGTTTATTACACTAATTGATTTTTTTTATTGAAAAACCCTTGCATACCTGGGATAAAACCCACTTGATTAAAAGCACATAATGCTTTTAATGTGCTTTTGGATTCTGTTTGCAAGTATTTTTGTTGAGGATTTTTGCATCAATATTAATTACAGATATTGGTCTGTAATTTTCTTTTTTCATATTATCTGGTTTTGGTACTAGGTTGATGTTGGCTTCATAGAATGAATTTGGTAGCATTCTTTCCTGTTCAATTTTTTGGAAGAGCTTGAGCAAAATTAATATTAGATTGTCTTTGAATGATTGGTAGAATTCACCTGTGAAGCTATCTGGTCCTGGGCTATTCATCTTTGGAAGGTTATTGATGACTATTTCAATCTCTTTACTTGTGATTGATTTATTGAGGTCTTCTATTTCTTCTAGGGTCAGTGTATGTGGTTTGTGTGTTTCTAGGAATCTGTCTATCTCATCTATGTTGTCTAGTTTTTTGACATAGAGTTGATCATAGTATCCTCTTATGATTCCTTTATTTCTGCAGGGTCAGTGGTAATGTCCTCCCTTTCATTTCTAATTTTATTTATTTTCATCTTCTCTCTTTTTTTGTTAGTCTAGCTAAGGGTTTGTCAATATTTTTGGTCTCAAAGAACCAGTTTTTGGTTTTGTTGATTCTCTCTTTTGTTTCTTTTTTTCCTCAATTTCATTTATTTAGGCTCTGACCTTTAGTATTTCTTTCCTTTGGCTTGGTTTTGGATTAGTTTGCTGTTCTTTTTCCAGTTTCTCCAGATGTGCAGTTAGTTCTTCGATTTTAGATCTTTCTTCTTTTTAATGTAAGCATTGAGGGCTATAAATTTCCCTCTCAACATTGCCTTCATGGTGTCCCATAAGTTTTGATATATTGTGTTCTTGTTTTCATTTGTCTCAAGATATTTATTACTGAATTCCCTTGCAATTTCTTCTTTGACCCACTGATTATTTAAGAGTGTGTTGTTTAATCTTCACATATTTTTGAATTTTCCTTTTCCATCTGTTATTGATCCAGCTTCATTCATTATGATCAGAGAAAGTGTTTTGTATAATTTCAATCTTTTAAAATTTATTGACACCTGGCTTGTGACCCAACATATGGTTATCCTGGAGAAGGATCCATGAGTGCTTGAAAAGAATGTGTACCCTGCTGTTTTGGAGTTTAATGCTCTATAAATGTCTGTTAGGTCTAGTTCATATATCATATTATTCAAGCTCTCTGTTTCTTGATTTATTCTCTGTCCAGATATTCTGTATAATGCTGAGAGTGGTATATTGAAGTCTCCAACTATTATTGTAGAGACATCTACTTCTCCCTTCAGTTTTGCCAGTGTGTGCCTCATGCATCTTGGGGTACCCAGGTTAGGTGCATAAATATTTATTATAGTTATTTCTTCTTGGAGAATTCTCCTTTTCTTAATATATAATGGCCTTCTTCATCCCTTATAACAGTTTTGCATTTAAAATCTATTTTGTCTTACATTAATATTGTTATTCCAGATCTGTTTTTGGTTACCATTTGTGTGGAATATCTTTTTCCAACCTTATACTTTTAACCTGGTTATATCCTTATGTCTGAGGTGAGTGTCTTGTAGACAGCATATAGATGGTTTGTATTTTTTTAAGTCCATTCTATCAGTCTATGTTTTTTGATTGGGGGAGTTCAAACCATTAACATTCAATGTTATTACTGTAAAAGCATTACTTACCTCATCCATTTTATCCTTTGGTTTTTTGTTGTCATATCTTACTATTGTCTGTCTTTTAATCTTTAAGCTTCCTAATAATCTTCATATTTACACTCTCCTCCAAGTCTCTTGCCCTTGTTTTTACCTTTCAGGCTGCAGCACTCCCTTTAATATCTCTTATAATTCTGTTCTTTTGGTAACATACTCTCAGTTTTTCTTTGTCTGTGAAGACTTTAAACCCACCCTCATTTTTTAAGAATAATTTTGCCAGGTACAGAATTCTTGGTTAGAAGTTTTTTTCTTTTAGTACCTTAAATACATGATTCCACTTTCTTCATGCCTCCATGGTTTCTGATGCGAAGTCAGCACTTAATCTTATTGAGGTTCTCTTTTATGTATGCTTGACTTTTCTCTTGCTGCTTTCAGAATTTTCTCTTTATCCCTGATATTTGTCATTCTGAATAGTAGATATCTCGGAGTAGGTCTTTTTGGATTTATTCTATTTGAAGTGCAGTATCCTTCTCGGATATTGATATTTATATCCTTCATAAGCTTGGGAAGTTTTCAGTCATTATTTCCTCCTATATTCCACCTCCATTTGCCAGTGTTTCTGGTGTGGGCAGGGCCAAGATTCAAAGCAGACTCTTCTGGTCATATTCATTGACCACTTTTCTTCCTCCACCATACCTTCCCTTTTCCCAGGGAAGAAGATACCTGTCCTCTCTCAGTCAGCTGCAATGGGCTACTAGTTTTATCCAGGCTGCACACCTTGAAGGTGGGAGATGGCTGCCCTTCCCAGCTGACTTGGGGGTTTAGTAACTCACAGTTGTCATTTCATGTTCTTTGTCTCTCTCTCCCTCACCCTTCTGGGAATTGCACAGCACTGTCCTGGTCTGCTGACACCCAAAGCAGGTCCTTCAGACAGCTTTTAGCCCCTTCTTTGTTGTTTTTGTGAGAGAGCTGAGCCTTGCTTGCCTACTCTGATGCCATCTTCCTGGAACTGATCTCATCTATCATTCTTACCTTGAAGGTGAGAAAATGAAGCATAAGAGGAGTGAAGTGACTTTTTCAAGGCTACCCAGTAAGGGTCAGATAGTCAGAACTCAATCTTTTTTGGCACCAAGACCAGTCCCATTTTGCCATCTCATGTCTCCACATCAGTTTTCCTTTTAGTTCCAAGAATGAAATTTTTATCCAAAGAGTGGTTGCAGTTGATTCACATTTGCCTGGAACCCAGCTCTCTCCTCTCCTACAAAGAGGAAGTGCTTAGATGGGAGGAAGTGACACTCAATGGTAGTTTCTCTTGGCTTTTCTCTTGGCTTCTCTCTTGGCTTCTGGGTCTTCCACTTTCCTGGTTGCTTTCATATTGAATGTTGTTTTCTGGTCTCATTCATAGATTCCTGATTTTACAAAATGTATTCCATTCCCTTGAGTGGTCTAATATCTCCCATGTCTCCAACAACCACTTATACCCTGATGATACCTGTATTAGTCAGGCAAAGGGGTGCTGACGCAAAGTACCAGAAATCTGCTGGCTTTTATAAAGAGTATTTATTTGGGGTAAAAGCTTGCAATTACAAGGCTCTAAAGCATCCAATTCAAGGTTACTTCCTTACCAAATTGTTGCCATGTGTTGAAGCAAGATGGCAGGTGACATCTTCAAGGGTTCAGTCTTCCTATTCCCTCTTAAGGCTCCGTGGGTCCAGCTTCTTCTGATCTCATCTGTAGGCTGGCATAGGGCTCATCTCTCTTCCTGGGGCTCATTTCTTTCCAGGCTCAGCTGCTCTGTTTCTTCATAAGGTCAGCTGTAAACTATCAGGCAAATGGCTCATCTCTCTTCCCAGGGTCTCTGCCATGTCTACGGAGATGTCTCTCTTCCTCTGTATATCTTTTCTGTGTATCTACTACTGTGTTCTTGATTGAGCATCCATTTATATAGCCCACCAAGGGGGCAGGGACTCAACTCTGCATGCCTTAATGACATGGTAGAATCAAAGCCCTAATCTTGATTTAATCAAGTAAATGTAAAGCCTTTGAATTTAAATCAATCAAAGGGTATCATGCCCAGTGGAACAGACCAGTTTACAAACATAATCAAGATCTTTTTTTGGAATTAGTAAACAATATCAAACTGCCATAATGCCGAAATCAGTATCTCCTATCAAAGCCTCTTTCTTTGGCTTCTGAAGCCTGTGAGGCATCCAAATATATATTCTCAGGAGATGGGTGATAGATAAACATGAAAAAGTCTATCTTAACAGATCACCTTCTCTTCTTATAGTTCTTTATTGATCCCTAATTCCTACAGGAGTGTCTAATCTGCTTTTATTGGCACACAGGGCCCTCCATGACCAGGCTATCAGCATATTTTTTAGCCATAACTTTTGACAGCCTCTGCCTTCCACTCTATACCACAATGCCACCAAATATCCATCATCCGCTTCCACCCCTATACACATTCACATTTGTAGTTCTCAACTTTTCTGCACTAGCATGTCAAGATGTTGAAGGCACTACTATCAATAACATTTTTTTTAAACAAAAGAGATTCTCATAGGAAAAGGGTATGTATGTTTCTACAGAGTAGGATGTGCCAGAATCTTGGTGAGGAAGAATGTGGAGTTTGAGAAAGTCCCTCATGTTAAAGTGTTGTCAACCCCACCCTCAAAAGGAGATTTTCTTCCTCAGTGAAAATAGCTGTTCAAAGCAGAGAAGACACCCCCACTCATTTCCCAAGTGAAACAGAGGCATTCATTGTCCCCAGGAGAGTTCTGTTTCTTTAGGCAAAATGATCTCTCTCTGTTGCCACTGAGACAGAGTTAATTTTGAAGCCTGAAGGTTTCCCCTGCTTAATTGATTAGGAACTAATAAAGCATGGCCTGTTCCTTGGGGTACAGCCCTCTTAATGGCAGGATCCTCATATCACTTTTGTACTCATATTAAATTGCAGCCCAGAAGCCAAATTGTCTACTCTTTGTGAACTTAATGGAAAGCAAGGGAGGCAGGCAGCAGCAATACGTAAATGATGAACAAGAGCCATTGTGTGTCTGGAGTTATTAAATTTTCTCTGGGGCAGTCCCAGAAAAATGTTCTTGGGCCTTATCTTAGAATAATAGATTTGGAATTGGAAGGGACCTTAGAGGTTATCAGAATTTAGAGGAGAATCTCCCACCCGGGGTAGAAATCCCATCTGCAATGGTCCTGATAAATGGTTATATCCAGCCTTTTTTATGCACTACCAATGACAGGGAGCTCACTGCAGCTTGAGGCAATCATCCATTGTTAGAGAACAGAAAGCTTATGTTAGCAAGTCCCCACTTCGGAGTTAAGTAAAATATAATCTGTTTCTAGAATAAACTTCTGGATGGAACCTAAAATAAATTTTATCCATCCATATCTTTTGTGAATATATATAGACAGAACTAGGTAATTCAATCTGAAAGACTCATAGAAATGAAGGAGCTCTGAAGCTGGTGCCCATATACCCTGAATTTATTTGGAAAGTACCAATTTCAAGCATTTTCTTCATTTGTCATACCAAATGTTGTGATAGTGATCCCCAATCACTTTTAAAATGGGGACATTCAGCATGATATTTATTCCAATTTCAGTAACTGTCTGAAAAGAAGAAACATATTGTCAAAATGGTACTTTCAATTCAGTAAGCCCTTTACATGAATTTATTTTCAAAACCACAAACAGTATTTACATTTATTAAAAATTATTTAAAATGTAGAACATTAGATACATAAATAATGATAATTGTAATTATATAGACAGATTCTCAGCTGTCTTGCAAGACTCTGAGGTTTTCCTAGACATCTGAATTCTGTATATTAGAAATCAATTACTGTGTTTAATATTTTGGTTTGGAATTTGGGTCACCTCACACTGCGATGCTTATTTGTTTTGGATGATTATTTTCTTCTGCTTTTTTCCTTCTCTTTAATAATGTTTCTGAGAAAATAGCTTAAGAATCACTTTTCTCAACTATTAACCACTCTTTCTTCTCTCCCACCTCCCATGTAGCTTGGGACTGGGCAAGATTTGGACAAAATCATTGAGGGCTGTAAGAAAGAAATCACAAAGCTTCCTAGGGCTCTGAAGAAGCCATTGGAGGCAGTCTGAGACAGTGGTTGGTTCACAAGCTCAGGGACTAGGAAACAGCTATAACTGAGTGCCATCATTCCCTGTGTGACCTCTGGCAGTTTACTATATACTGTACTCTCCAAACTTTAGTTTCCTCATCTGTAAAAATGGTGATAATAATAGTATATATCTGATAGAGGTGGTTTGAGGATTAATTGAGATGCTGAAGTAAAAGGTCTAGCACTGCCCATAAATCCTAAGTGTTATCATTAGTACCTTATTATTTTTCTTTTCTATTTCATTTTTCTTCTTCATCTTCTGTGCTATCACCAGCCTCATCATCATTATCACCATTATCAACATTATCCATACTCAAGAGAGGGCACTTAGGTTATATCCATGGCTAACCCTTGGCATGGGATAAATTGGGGCAACCAGCCCATGATTTGGGAGGGGTCCTAAATCTGAGGGAGTGAATGGTGTTTTGGTTAATAGCTAATAAAAGAAATTTGAAGCTCAAAAGACTAGATCTCAAATTTAAAACACTGACTCACCATCACTAAAACCAGTAATCTGCAAACTTTTTGTAAAGGGATCTATAGTAAATATTTCCCATTTTGCATATTAAACATCTCTATTGGAACTATTCAACTCTGTCATTGTAGAGTGAAAACAGCCATAGACAATACAAAAATGATGGCTATGGCTCTGTTGTAATAAAACTTTATGTATGGATACTGAAAATTGAATTTTATATACTTTTCATGTGTTATAAAATCTTCTTCTTCTTTTGATTTTTTCCCCAACCATTTAAAATTATTCAACCATTAACAATGTAAAAAAAATATTCTTAGCTCATGGGCCATACAAAAACAGGTGACCGGCCAGATTAACCCACAGGCCAATTTGCCAACAAAGGCAATTCAGCAGAAATGCTCTCCCCTACCCCCACACCTCTGGTGACGTCTTTTTGCTAGTCAAGGTGACTTTTGACTTTCTCTTACAGAGAACTGCTTGGAGATGGAAAGGATATTCAATGGGATTAGTCCTTGGTTCCATACCTCCAGGCAAGGTCATTACCTCTGCTTCAAGGGCAAGATGGGTCAGGGCACAACCAAGCAGGAGGTCAGGAGTCCTGGTGGAATCAAACTGGAAGAATGTGAGACCTCCAATGCCAATTCAAGGAGATCCCAAGCTTCAACTGCTTCTCAGCAGCCAACCTTAAATATCCTCTTTTACTTTCCTTTAAGGATGCCTTCTAAGAGTGGATTCTCAAAATTACTTCTTATTGAAAGGAGAGGCTTTCAGGGGGATGGTGGGAGGAGAGGAAAAGGAATATTGGTAAGATCTTTGCAAGCATTTGGGGAAGTTTCACAAATGATTTCCTCAGAAACAGATTGCTTAGTCTTTTATACTTGCCTCTTTCACATTCCACCAAGAAAGTTTTCCTGGCTTGAAAACTTGAGCAAGTGGATTGAGAGCTTTTACCCCCTAAGTGCCAAGATCTGCCAGTGGTGCATGTAAAAGACCTGAGGACAGCCAGATAATTGTCTGCTGGAATGGAAGTGAAGCCAGGTTCTTCCTATGGAACCTGACTTTTCTTTAGGAGAGGAAAGTGTCCTGGCCCCATAAGCAAGCTGCTCTTTTGCAGTCCTGCCAATTCCAGCCAGGTGTGGGCTTGAATGAAGTTTTTCTGTGCCTTTTGGTTTTTGGTTAAAGAAAATGAAACAGAAAATAAAAATCACTCATACTTTATAATAAATGAAAGCTTAGCTTCAGCCTTGTTATTGTGCCAAAATCTGTTACTTGGCTTTAATTGAGGCCTTTGGAAAGTCAAATAGCCACACACAGACTTCAGTGTCATATCTGGCATCTCTGTTGTTTACATGCAATCAGTGATCATGTGATCACATAGATTAACTTGTTTAATGTTAATGTTCACATGATATATGATATGAATTTATTATTAATATGTGAATATTCATTTTCACAAAAAAAGTATTCTAGGAGCAGGATTGTAAGAAGATGGCAGAGTTGGGAGCCCCAGGATACAGTCCCTCCTCCAGAACAACTATTAAATAGGCAGGACCTGTCTGAAAGAACTATTTTGAAACTCTTGAGCCAGAAAAGCACTGTATAGCATCCAAGAAAGAGCAGGAAGAAGAGGCTGCTAAAGAACAATAAATTGCTCTCTCTGCATGGGTGACTATTAATACCCATCCTCCATTCTTGCAGTATGCTGCTGTGGGGTCCTGCCATAGGCTAGATTGCTGGTGACAGAAAGAGACATAAAAAGTCTCTTCCTCAAGACCAGGGATGGGCTCCAGTGATCACTGCTCAGGGTTTTTGATTGGTGACTTTGGATTGCTAGAAACTCTGCTCTGAGGGTGGCCATTGTTTCAACCCATCCAGGACAAAGGCTGCAGGAAAGGACAATTAAAGATGCAATGCTTCCTCAGGGCTGTGGGGGACAGTGAGTTGAAAGGCTGAATGTGCTGGACAGGTCAAGAAAGCTCAGCTTTAAGGAGCCATTGGAGAAGCTCTTGGCACCCTTCCTGATCCCCTTCCCAAGGCACTTTGAAGCTGGTCAGCACCCTCTTTGTTGGTGGCTGGCCCTTTTTCAGCTGGGAACTACTGATTTGGGAAAGTTCTCTCCAATGTGCCCCTTCTTCCAGAATTTGCCCTCCAGGCAAAAGCAGCTTGAGACAATGAAAGGAGGGTAAGAAACTATAGAGGTGGACAGTCTGGGGCAAAGTTTTGCTGGCTTCAAACACCCAGGAAAGGGAGGTTTGTCTCCTGGGAAACAGAGGGGATAACCAAACTCTTGTAAACAGGGGAACTCCAGAATAACTAACAAAATCCAGGGCAAGACACAGGCCCAGAAAGACAGAGAAAAACCTGCACACTGAATTTGCCCTGAGTAGAGCTTCCTGATAAGAGGACTGAAGCTCAAGAAAATCTCTATCTTATTACCAGCTAGTTACAAAATCAAGACACAGATATGTTTCTTTTGTTAACACAAAAGTGTTAACATTTTAAAATATTAAAATATACAGTGTGTGACAAAAGAGTACAAGACAAACAAATAAATAGGAAACGATGGCCCTTCCAAAGGAGCTGGTAGAAGAAGGAATCATTAAACTCGAAAACAATATACTTCAAATGAGACAGGCTGAAGAGCAGAAAGAAAACAGAATGATAAAAAGGAAAAATAGCCTAAAACACCTCTGGGACACCATCAAGCCTACCTATACACACACTATGGGAGTTTCAGAAGGAGAAGAAAGACAGAAAGGGCAGAAGGAATATTCAAAGAAATAATAACAGACAACTTCCTAAACTTAGCAAAAGACATGAATATGCACCTCTAATAATTCTAGAGACTACCAAACAGAATAAATATGAAGAAAAATACACTCTGTCATACACTGGTCACACTGTCAAATGCACAGGACAAGGAAAGAATTCTGAAAGCTGCAAGAGAAAAGCAATTTTGTACATACAACAAAGTCCCAAATAGATTGAGTGCTGATTTCTCATCAGAAACCATGGAGGCAAGAAGACAGTGGGTTGAAATACTAAAAGTTCTGAAAGAAAATAATTGCCAACTAAGAATTTTATATCCAGTGAGACTTTCTTTCAAAAATGAGGGAGAAATTAAGATATCCTGAGATAAACAAAAGCTGAGGGAGTCACCAATAGACCTGACCTAGAAGCAATGCCAAAGGATGTTCTTCAGACTGAAATAAAAGAACACTAGACAGTGGTTCAAAGCATCACCAAGAAAGACCTGTGGTAAAGGTAACCATTTGGATAGTGATAAGTGCCAGTAGCATTGTAGTATATTGTTTGGTAGGTAACTCCACTTCTTAGTTCCTACAGATGCTAAAATATAAATGCATAAAAAGTAATGATAACATGAAAAAAAAAGACACTGGGGAATAAATGGAAGAAAATGTCACTGTACATAAAGGACAACAGATATTACAGTGATGAAAGGCAAAATGTCAAAAAAAATTTTTTTTAATATTTTTCATTATTTTTTAATATCCTATGTTTTAATTTTAGTTTTAGTTTTTAAAAAATTTTTATGTATTTTATTTCTTATATTTAAACATATCATTATTATTTCATTTTCCTATTAACTGTATTTGGCTATTTTATTGGCTTCATTTTTTAAGAAGCTTTGGATCACAGAAGGGTTACAACTGAGGCAGGGGAGGACCATTGGTGTGGGATGTCAGTGATGGGGATACATGGGAGGCAGTTCACCTGGACATACATATACGGTATATAAATATGTTCAAATGTTCATGGGGCATTGTCACAGTGGGTGGAGATTCACACAATAACCGAGAGAATATTGAATTCCCTTCTTGGAGAGCTCTGCCACATTCTCTAATGGGGCAGCAACAGTCCTCAAAGTGTAAAGGCAATGACTGATGAAGGAGGATGGTCCATTGATGGGTCCTTGATATTGATGACTATGCTTGTGAGCCTTTGCTTTTGAAATTGAAACTTAGCCTAGGGTTGTGGGGTGCCTAAGAGTTGCCTACTGAGAGCCTCCTTGTTTCTCAAATGTGGCCTCTCTCTAAGCCAAACTCAGCATATAAATGCATTACCTTCCCCCCAGTGTGAGACATGACTCCCAGGGATGAGCCTCCCTGGCACCATAGGATTACTACCAAGCACCAACTACCAATGCAATTGGAAAAAGACCTCAAATAAAAGGGGGGAAAGGTAAAGATAAATGAGTTTATATGACTAAGAGACTTCAAAGTGAGTTGGGAGGTCATCCCAGACATAATGCTTATGCACATCTCAGCAGGACCTCATAGACTGCCAGAGTGGATACTACCCCAAATAGTGGGGCTCCTGAGGGCTCTGGAGACATCCAGGTCCTACCGTCAGGGCAGATAGCTTCAGAGTTTAGTGCCTTGACAGTCGGCCTTACTTTGGAGTTTGTGCTCCTGAGAGTGGCAGAGCTAGACTCAGTTATGGCTTCCCTACACGTGGCTCATCTGTCCCTTCTATTTGAACCTATACTTGGTTACTTGGTGCTGGAGTTGGTAGGTGTACATACAAAAGACTTGAATCTTTGTGCTGTCCATGTGCCAGCTGGGCCCTGAGCCTTAGTGGAGTTGCAACACCTACTATTCAGTTCATTGGACTCACCCAGGACAACTAACAAGGAGGTGAAGACTGACAACCACAATACCAAGGAAATGAGAGAGCCTACAACTGCAAGCAAGAAAGTGTCATCCATTGGCTGTATGGGATCGAAGCCCCCTCTCAATTAGAGGTGGAGTGGACATCACCATCCCAGAATTCTCAGGATTGGGGAATGAACTATGGACTAGAGTGGACTTACTGGTATTCTACTATAGACTTATTGTGATTCTAGCAATGGAAGAAATTACAAAATTCATGTGGAGGCCACTGGAGGCTCTGGGGGCAGGGAGAGGAAAAAACAGGTGTAATACGGGGGTTTTTTCAGGACCTGGGAATCGTCCTGAATGGCATTGCAATGATAGATATAGGCCATTATATATCTTCCCATAACCTGCAGAATTGTGTGGGAGAGAGTGTAAACTACAATGCGAACTATGGTCCATGCTCAGTGGCAATGCCCCAGGATGCATTTAGAAATTGCAATGAATGTGCCACACTAATAAAGGATGTTGTTTATGTGGGAGGTGTGGGGAGCGGGGCAAATGGGAATCTCTATATTTTTTGTGTAACATTTATGTAATCTAAGTATCTTTAAAAAGTTAAAAATTATATTAAAAAAAGTAATGATAAATCTATGGTTTTTTGGACATATAATGTACAAAGATGTAACAGACATATATAGAACAATTCACACAACAAAAACAGAATGCACATTCTTCTCAAGTGTGCATGGATCATTCTTCAGGATAGCTCTTATGATAGGTTGTAAAACAAGTCTCAATAAATTTTAAAAAAATATTGAAATTATACAATGTATATTCTCTGGCCTTGATGCAATGAAGTTAGAAATCAATAACAGAGGGAGAAATGAAAAATTAACAAATATGTGAAAATTAAACAATATATTCTGAAATAATGGGTTAAAGAGGAAATCACAAGCAAAATTAGGAAATATCTTGAGTGAATGAAAATGAAAATTCAACATACGAAACTAATGGAATGCAGTGAAGACAGTGCTGTGAGGGAAATTTATGGTTTTAATGCTTACATTAAAAAAAGAGGAGCTGAGTGGGTGTAGCTCAGTGTTTTAGTGCCTGCCTCACATGTGTGAGGTTCCAGGTTCAATCCCCTCTACTTCCTAAAAACAGAAAAGAAGAAATACTTCAAATCAGAGACCTAACCTCAAACCTGGAAGAACTAGAAAAACAAGAGGAAATTAATCCCAAAGTGAGCAGAAGGAAGGAAACAACAATTTTAGAGCAGAGATAAATGAAATAGAAAAAAAGAGAAAACAAACCAAAAGTTGGTGCTTTGAAAAGATCAATAAAATCTCCAGATCTTTAGCTAAACTGACAAGGAGAAAAAGAGAGAGGATACAAATAACAAAAATCTGAAATGAAAAGAGGATATTTTTACCAACAACCCTGAAATAAAAAGGACTATAGCAGGGTACCATGAACAACTGTACATCAATAAATGAGATAACCTAGATGTAATGGACAAATTCTTAGAAAAATGCAAACTACCTACATTGACTCAGGAAGAAATAGAAGACCTCAACAAACCAAATACAAATAAAGAGATTTAATCAGTCATCAAAAACTTTCCACAATAAAAAGCCCAGGACCAAATGCCTTCACAGTGGAATTCTGCCAAACATTCCAAGAAGATATAACTCCATTTCTGCTCAAACTCTTCCAAAAATTGAAGGGGAAGGAACACTCCCTAGTTCATTTTATGAGGCCAACATGATCCTAATACCAAAGTTCGATAAAGATACCACAAGAAAAGAAAACTACAGACCAGTATCTAGTATGAGTATAGATGCAAACATCCTCAACAAAATACTAGCAAATCAAATCCAACAATACATTAAAAGAATTATAAACCATGATCAAGTGGGATTTATCCCTTGTATGCAAAGCTAGTTAACATAAGAAAATTAATTAATGTAATATACCACATTAATAAAATGAAGGAAAAAAAACAACACATGATCATCTCAACTGATGCAGAGAAGGTATTTGACAAAAACCAGTACCCTTTCTTGATAAAAACTCTTAGAACATTAGGAATAGAAGGCAATTTCCTCAACATGATAAAGGGCTTCTATGAAAAGACTACAGCTAACAGCTTACTTAATGGTGAAAGATTGAAATCTTTCCCTCTAAGTTCAGGAAAAAGACAAGGATGCTCACTGTCATCATTTTTATTCAACACTGCACTGGAAGTTCTTGCCAGAGCAATTAGACAAGAAAAAGAATTTCTGAATTGGAAATGAAGGCATAAAACTTTCCTTATTTGCAGATGATATGATCCTATATACAGAATATACTAAAAAATCCGCAACAAAGCTCATAAAGCTAATAAATGAATTCAGCAAAGTACAGGGATAAAAGATCAACACTCAAAAGTGAGTAGTGTTTCCACACAAAACCAATGAATAATCAGAAGAAGAAATTTTTTAAAATCCATTACAATAGCAACTAAAAGAATCAAATATCTAGGACAAAAAACTAAACAAGGATGTAAAAAACTTGTACACAGAAAACTATAAAACATAGCTATAAGAAATCAAAGAAGTCCTAAATAAATGAAAGGATAAATATTGTTAAGAAATCAATCCTACCCAATGCAATCCCTCTCAAAATTCTAACAACCTTCTTTGCTGCATTGAAAAGCCAATCATCAAATTTATTTGGAAGGGCAAGGGATCCTGAATAGCTAAAGTCATCTTGAAAAAGAAAATGAAGTTGGATGACTCACACTTCCCAATCTTAAAACTTATTAAAAAGACACAGTAATCAAATCAGTATGGTACTGGCACAAGGACAGACATATAGACCAAAAGAATCAAATTGAGAGCTCATCTGGTGACACCAAGAACTCCACCGCCAGGGACCCTAGATCTGTTTCTCCCCTGGCTTCAACGAGCCAGCTAGGGGTCCAGCGCACCCTGCCCATCTCCAGTATCATGTGATGGCCCCCATCCACCCCTCTTGGATTAACGAAGGCTGACCCTTTTTTGGGGGGGTGACTTTCCTCCTCCTTGGGTTGGCCAGGGGTGTTGGGACAGTGTGTGATTTTTCAGTGATTTCCTACATCTTTGGTTCCCTTCCTCAAGGTTGGGAGGAGATAACTGTCATCCCAGGAATTCTCAATAAATTTTTATTACTAAAAAAAAAACAAAAAACCAAACTGAGAGTTCATAAATCAAGCCTCACAATTATGGCCAAGTGAATTTTGACAAGATAGCAAAGACCACATAATTGGGAAATAAGTCTCCTCAGTGAATGGTGCTGGGAAAACTCAATCTTCATTTGCAGAACCCTACGCCACACCGTCACACCATATGCAAATATCAAGTCAAGATTTATCAAAGAGCTACATATAAAAGTCAGAACTATCAAATTCTTGGATGAAAATGTAGGAAAGATTCTTCAAGCTTTTGTGTTAGGGAATGGTTTTTTAGACTTTAAAACCAAAGCACAAACAACAAAAGCACAACCAACAAAATAAAAAAAGCTTTTGTTTCTCAAAGGAATTTATCATGAAAGTAAAATGACAACCTACACAATGGTAGAAAATATTTGCTAACCACATATCTGGTTAAGGTTTAATATCCAGATTATATAAAGAGTTCCCACATCTCAACAACAAGACAAACAATCCAATTTAAAAATGGGCAAAAGATTTGAATAGACATATCTCCGAGGAAGATATAAAAATGGCCAGAAAACACATGAAAACTGTCCAACATTATTAGCCATCAGGGAAACGCAAATCAAAACCTCAATGAGATATCATTTCACACCCATTACAATGACTGCTATTAAAAAAAAAAAAAAAAGAAAATAACAAGTGTTGGGGAGGATGTGGAGAAATATGTACACTCCTTCATCGTTGGTGGCAATGTAAAATGGTGCTGCTGCTGTGGAAGACAGTTTAGTCATTCCTCAGAAAGTTTAGTATAGAACTACAATATGATTTGGCAGTACCACTAATAGGTCTATACCCAAAAGAAATGAAAACAGGAACTCAAACAGATATTTTCTCACTCATGTTCATAGTGGCATTATTCACAATTGCCAAAAGATGGAAGCTACTTAGATGTCCATCAACTGATGGCTGGATAAACAAAATGTGGTATATATATATACAATGGAATGTTATTCAGCTGTAAAAATTAATGAAGTCCTGATGCATGTAACAACATGGATGAACCTTGAAGACATCATGTTGAGTGAAATAAGTCAGACATAAAATGACAAATATTGTATGATCTCACTGGTTTGAAATAATTAGAATAAGCAAACTCATTGAGTCAGAATATAAAATATTGGTTACCAGGGGATGGGGTGGTGATACGGTATGGGAAGTTTAGGCTTAAAATGCACAAAGCTCCTATTTGGAATGATGGAAATGTTTTGATAATGGATGGTGGTGATGGTACCACACCATTTCAACATAATTAACAATATGGAAATATATATTAAAATATGATTAAAGGGGGAAATTTTAGATTGTATACAAGATAGAATAAAAATTTTAAAAATCTATCAAACTACACTACACAGTGACCCCTATGTTAAACTAAATACTATAGTTAATAGTACAATTGTAAAAATTTGCTATCATCAGTTGTAACAAATGTTCCACACCAATGCAAGGTGTTAATAATAATATGGTGGTATATGGGAATCCTGTATTTTATGCATGATTGTTCTGTAAAACCCCAACTTCTCTAATAAAAGCTAAAAAAGGTAAACATTCTAGATTTAACTTTGAGTAAAAGAAATTTCTTTATAGGCTAAAACCAGGTTTTCCTTCATTGGTCTGACTTAAGACTTCATAGTTAGAGTGTTAACTGAATTTTTCATCCAAACTATGACACTTTTGAGAGTAAAAGTGGGTGCTAAAAATAGTTGAAAATTATATATTTTTAAATATGCATGTATTGACTAACACACTAGCCTTAATATATTGGTTGATCTGTAAAATAGTTATATTTGGAGATAAAATTATTTATAAAAGTAATTTCAAAAATGAAATGCTTCCATTTCAAGTATAAAATTTATTCAAAAGTAAAGTTATTTTAAAAAATAAAATACTGGAAATCCATATATTAAAAAAACTTCTTTATATTGATTATCCAAACTTTGAAAAATAACATAAGCAGAATAATTAATTGTCCTTTGTACCTATTTATGTGCTTAGGATGTATTGGTCTTAAATACCAATTCACTGATACATTTTTGATAATTTTTTCAATGTGATCTTATTTAATTCTTTCACAAAAGTTCTTATAATCATCCAAAGTTGCATTTTATGGTTAATATGAAATTGTTGACACATTCAACTGACTCTTCTCTATAAATCACAATATTTTAATTGAAAAAAATTCTCTTTAATAGCAAATTATGCTAAATGGAAGACAATCTCAATTCTAATTTTTTTCACATTGAAATATGTAAATATTTCAGCCCAAATATTTTTACAGACACTGTCTTTTTTTGCCTCCATTCTGATTAGCTTCCTTTGACAATTATTTGAATATGACAAAATATCAAATAAATTTCCTGATCCTTGTGAATATTTGACCATAATGAGATGCTGCAATGCTGCACTCAATTCCACTCCATTCTGGTACTGAATGCATATGTTCCAATTAAAAACAGGCACTCCTCCTGTAATTCCAAAGTAAAATCATAGACTATCAAATTTAATTCTAGTTCACCATTTGAACTCTCTTTTGTTAAATTTGTTCAGTTCCTCCCTTGAAGTTATTGGAATAAACTTTAATGTTTTCCTGTTTGCAAATTTTGTTTTCCATAATTGCAACATTGCAATTTGTTAAAGTTTGAAAAGCTAAAATCCCAAAGAATCTACAGGAAAGCTACTAGAGCCAATAAATGAGTCAGCAAAGTGGTGGGGTTCAAGACCCCTGAAAAAATCAGTAGTATGTCTGCAGACCAGCAATGAACAATCCAAAAAGGAAATCAAGAAAATAGTTCCATTTACAACACCAACTAAAAGAATAAAATATCTAGGAATAAATTTGACCAAGGATGTAAAGGACATGTACACAGAAAACTAAAAAAAAAAAAAAAAAAAAAAAAAAAAAAAAAAAAAATGCTAACAGAAATTAAAGAAAACTTAAATAAATGAAAAGACATCCCACCTTCATGAATTAGAAAAGTTAATATCAGTAATGGATCAATACTACCCAAAGCAATTTACAAATTCAACACAATCCCAATAAAATTCCAATAGCCTTCTTTGCAGAAATGGAGAAATGAATAATCAAATTCATACAGAAGGGAGCAGATGTGGTTCAAGTGATTGAGCTCCTGCCTCCCACATGGGAGGTCCCGGGTTTGTTTCCTGGTGCCTCCTGAAAAAACAAAAATGAACAAAAAGCAAAACAAACAAAAAACCAACTCAGGGAAGCCGAGGTGGCTCAGTGGTTGAGCACTAGCTTCCTACATGCAAGGTCCCAGGTTCATTCCCCGGCCTGTGGTGCCTGAAAAAAAAAATTCATATGGGAGGGCAAAGGTCCTGAATAGTCAAAATCATTTTGAAAAAGAAGAACAAAGTTGGAGACTCACATGTCCCAAACTTACTACAAAGCTACAGTAATCAAAACAGTGTAGTACTGGCATTAGGACAGGCATATAGATCAATAGAATAGAATTGAGAGTTTAGAAGTGAACCCCCACATCTATGACCCAACTGATTTTTGTAAAGGGGACCAAGTGCCCTTGATGGGGAAAGAATGGCCTCTTCAACAAATGGTTAAATTGGATATCCACATGCAAAAGTGTGAAAATGGATCCTTACCACACAGCATATACAAAAATTAACTCAAAATGGGTCAGCAACCTAAACATGAGAGCTAAAGCTACAAAACTCTTAGAAGAAAACATAGGGAAATATCTTCAGGACCTTGTATTAGGCAATGGATACTAGACTTTAAAACAAAGCACAAACAACAAAAGAAAATACAAATAAATGGGACTTCAACAAAACAAAAAACTTTTGCATTTTGAAGGACACCATCAAGAAAGTGAAAAGACAACCTACAAAATGGGAAAATATATTTGGAAACCATATACCTGTAAGAGTTTAATATCCAGAATATATAAAGAATTCCTACAACTCAACAACAAAAAGACAGCCCAATTAAAAAATGGGCAAAGGACTTAAGCAGATATTTCTCCAAAGAATATATACAAATGGCCAATAAGCACACAAAAAGATGCCCAATATCTTAGTACTAGGGAAATGCAAACCAAAATCATATTGAGATACCATCTCACACCCACAAGAATGCTATTATTTAAAAATCAGAAAATAACAAGTGTTAGCAAGGATGTGGAGAAATACAAACCCATGTACATTGTTGGTGGGAATGTAAAATGGTGTAGCCACTGTGGAAAACAGCTTAGCAGTTCCTCAGAAAGTTAAGTGTAGAATTACCATATTACCTGAAAGACCACTTTTAACTACATACTCAAAAAAATTGAAAGCAAGGACTTGAACAGATATTTGCACACCAATCTTCACGATGGCATTACTCACAATTGGCAAAATATGGAAACAATCCAAGCGTCCATCAGTAGACAAATAGATAAGCAAATTGTGGTATATACAGGCAATGGACCATTATTCAGTCATAAAAAGGAATGAAATTTTGATATATGCTACAACATGGATGAAACTTGACAATACCATGTTGATAGAAACAAGCCAAACACTAAAGGACAAATATTATTTCCTCTTAGGTGGAATAACTGGAATAATCTGAAATAACTAGAATATCTGAAACTCTTAGAGACAGAAAGTAGATTACAGGTTACCAGGGGTGGAAAGAAGGGAACTGGGTAGTTACTGGGTACAGAGTTTCGGTTTGGGGTAATGGAAGAGTTGATATCACAATATTGTAAATGTAATTAATACAACTGAATTATACTTGAAAGTGGTTGAAATGGAAAATTTTAGTTTATATATATATTACCACAATAAAAAATGTTTCAAAAGCTAGAAAGGCTTTTGGTGTTCTGTTTATTGAATACTTTCATTAAAGATTGCCAACTGGTTTTGAGCAAAATGCAACTAAAATTTAGAGTACTTCTTTCCACAATATAAAGCAATCGACATGGAGCATGATTTAGGAAAGCTTAGACATTTCTAGCATCCAATTGGTGGCAAGTAACAAAGAAAAAACAAACAAACTGTCAAGTCAAATTATATATGTTTTAATTCAACATCAACCACATCAAAAGAATCTTGAAATTCAATTATTCTGTATATGTCTGATAACATTCATAAATTATAACACCTGTGGCTTCTATTTTGACTGATAAAGTGTCAAAGCTTGTTTGGAAACAATTATGAATTTCTAATGTATCACAACCAATTCCAAGTATATTTCTGCTCCATAGGTTTCTTATTAACACTGTATCCCTCCAGACTTTGTTTATATTATCACTGTAAAAACAAATCATTTTATCTTCAATATTGAACTTTATAACCACACTTATTATAGCATTCACCAAAATGTCAAGATTTTGCCTTTAAGAGAATGAACTTCTAAAAGCTATACTGGGATGTTATGAATTGGATAAAAAAACTCAAACTATTATTGGAATTAATCAATTTTCTATTTTATGCATCTAATGGCACTTTATAAAACTGGCATCACTTAATTGCACTAATTAGTTCTTCCACTAATGGAGACACACATCAACAGCTATGACTTCATTTTTGTAAGTGCCCAGAAAAACTTGGAATTGAAAACGAGTGAAATTGGTTTGGAAGATGGAAATTATATAAATGATTTGTTGATATACATGAAAAGTCATACTTCTCAGAGTAATTTAAAACCATACTTTCTGCAGCTGCATTTAGTTTCTTGAAATGACTATTAACTTTTGAAGCAGACGTGGATACTTCCTTAGCAGATCTGAGACCCCCAGTTTTTGAGTAGTCACGGAGAATGCCGTGCTTCCCATGATGGACAGCAAATGTCAACATTTTGTGCATCTGATAAGTTCATTGTCAGCTTTCTGGAGAAACATAAATTAAGCACTTCAATTTATACTAAATAGGCACTGAGTTCTTTTGGCTCATTATGCAAATAGGAATTGGGCAAAATAAAAAGGCATTACCCCAAACTTAAAAAAAAATAGTGATATTCGCCATAAACTAAATGACAAAACTACCGTAGCTAGAATGTTGTGACTATTAGCTATGTACTCCATGGCAGGACTGCTCAGTCCTGCACATATTTCACATACTCCTAACCCTTCATTTCTCATTTCTCCTACTGGTCAAAGTGACTAGAGGCCTGAGGGCTTCCTGCACAGGGCAAATACTTCTCCCACCACCACGTGAGACCTGAGGACTTAGCTGTCCTTATAACTTCACTTTCTCAGCTCCTGATAAACAGGCGTTATTCTTAACCGGCAATGGTTGGTAAAAGAGAATTGAGTCGTTGCTGGTCGTCTTTCAGATGAAACCACGGCACATGAATCTCACACATTACTAGCGGAGGCCACAGCAAAAGTTGGAAGCACCACGAGGAAGTCCACCAAATCCACTCACACTTATTCGGATGCAACTATTAAATAACAGTATTTCACTTAAAAATGAAGAATCTAAGACAAACATTAAACCAAGCGGGATGCTGGGGCAATAGGCACCGACTAACTCAGTCCCAGGCACATGAGTACGTATGTATGTACCTCGTCAATCTTCCCTGGCGCCAGAATTTCACCATTTTCCACCATCCCATATGTGTCAAATGTAATGAGAAAAGTTTGGAAGATGTTTCTGAAAAAGTGTTTCTTTTCCATCAATAACTTGGATTTTTTACCTTAGATAAAGAATTAATTTCAGTGTAAGGGGAGGGATGATGAAGGAAGGCCAAGAAATAGAAGAGAAACATTAGCAGTCACACAGTGGGGAAACATGTTGGGTCTTCAGAATAAGAATAAAAGTGAACATTAGCCAAATGCTCAGGCGCTTCTTAAAATTTTCTTTAGGGGGCCAGTCTTTCCCCATGACAGGTGGATTTATTTAGACAATAGAGTGTGAGACTGATGTGGATGAGGTAAATGTGTATGCTTCAGGGGTGGGAGGATACAATGAGAAGACAGGAAAATTTGTCTTCCCCTATGTATTATTCCCGCATAACCATGGCTTTCCATCAGAATAGTTGATGTTTTCCTGTCCTGCCATAAAAGCATTAAAAAAAAAGCTTTCCTTCCAAATGTTAAGTTTTCCAGTCAATTGGATGCTTAGAGCCCAGCAAGCTGCAGGAGAGAAGACTTGGTCCAAAGAAGGTTTTGCTCAAACTCCAAAGCTTCCCAAAGAGAGGCCTGAGGATTAGGAGCTGAGGGGAGCGGCTGAGGAGTAATACTGGCTCTGGATAGAACCCAAAGGGGATTTTTGGCTGCTGAAACTTTAGAAAATCATCACTGCCCCCAAACCTGCACAAGCACCTTCCTTCCACAAGCATTTCCTCCGAAACAATGCTTTAGTAGAGTCTTACTAACGATAATGTGTCTTGTCATCCACTCCCAGCCTCGAGGACATCACCAAGGTCAGCAGTTTGTCTCCACAGAAGGGTCATCTTCTTCTTTTCCCTCAAAGGGAGATGCTTCAGTATAAGTCAAGAAATTTAGATGTTGCTGCAGCCACTGGAGCCACGGTTTCAAACTGTCTATTCTCAAACTCTTTAGTGCAAACTTGACTGATCCCAAACTCAAAATAATCTCTTTTCCCTGGACTGAAGTTAACTTTTACCTTTAAGAGACTTTAATTTTTTTATTATTATTATATTGCTGAGGAACAACAGGGAACAAAGGGGAACCTGAATGCAGAACTGCTGAACGATGGATAAGAAGATTTCCAATGAATTAAAGCATTTTTAAGGTTTTCTAAGGCAAGGCAACCTCGTTTCCACTCTTTGCTCCTTCAACAATGTTCACCATATGGCCATCTGAAAATTTAAAAATTTTTAAAAACTGAGTTTAGCCTTAAATGTTTTCTATTTCAGATGTTCAGTCAATTCAGACCAATCCAGCTCCCCTACCTCTTAAAGGATGCCATGCACGGCCTGTAGAAGTTCACAAGTGTTCTTTCTTTACCAGGAGATAGCAGTAATGCATGAGCACTGGAACCTAGAATCAATGGAGCTACTAAAGGACTGAGTGACCGTGGACAGCAGTGGTTACCCCCTGCACCCATGTTTCCCCTAAGCATGCAGTTAGGGTTCCAGGCTCTGAAGGGATGTGATTTCATGTCAGTGGAAGGAAGGACCTCAGGTAAGACTTCCAGAAGGGCAACATCATGGTAATTTGCAGCCAACATCCTCTGCCAGACTGTTAATTCCTTGAGGACAGAAGCCCCAATTGCCTGTATCCTCCACATTACCAAGCACGGTTAATGCCTGGCGCCCAGTATAGACTCAGCAAAAGCATTTCTTGAATTGATTTTGTTGCTGCCTTGCAAAGGGCCTGGGGTGCCACAGCAATGGCTGTGCACTGTTTGAATAGATTTGCATGTTATTTTGCCTCCTGAGGTTGGTAAACCATTACTCCCAAGAATGGAAAATTAGATTAAGCTAAATAGCACAAATGTTTTCAAACACAATAGTCTGGATGGGACACATGCAAAATGCATAACAGATTTTCAAACCAGCTCCTCTCATCACATTCTAGGTTGGAATGACAGACTGATAATACAGCTCTTGCGTAAACAGATGGAGAAAAGGAAGGGAGGGGAGACGGGGGAAGGTAAACATGGAGAGGATGAGAATAGCTTGAAAAGAGGTTGACAACAGACATGTCCTTTTTCATAATTCTCCAGATTTTTCTGAGACAAGCCTAATCCGTTCCTCAAAAATTCCCAATTTTAATAGTGGTTTAGTGTTAACTTTTCACACGGAGACTTAATAGACTGGAGGAGCGTGACGGAGCTTTTCTTGTCTTTGTATCCTCGGCACCTGACACGGTACCTGGACCACAGGGCTAAGTTCAATATCTTTATTATAAAAAAGAGTTTATACAGTGCGTTCACACGTATTATCTTAAATAATGGCAAATGCAATTGTTGCCCATACTTAGCAGATAAAACTTAACATTCCTGAGCTGTTGTTGAATTTAATAGTGCAAACCAGGCGCTGCCAGGTTAGATGCAGTGGGGAGAAATGGGTCCTCAAAGATAAGCTGGTAAGCAACAGCTAGAATTCAAATCCAAGGCCTGCTCTTAACAGCTACACTATGCCATTTCCACTGCTGATGTTCCCAGGCTGGCACTTAGGGGTAAGGAAAGCTGAAATTAAAGATAAAATTGACATAGACTCAAGAACTGAACTTTGAGCAACTGCAGACAGAGAGACTCAGAATTCTCTATAATTCATACAGCTAGCTGCAAGGAAATGGATTTGTGATTGATGTCAGAACTACTCTAGTAAAAATATATTAAATCCAGGAGGGGAGTGGTGGTTGGTATCTCTGGGAAAATGGGTTTCCAGACCACTGGAACGCAGAAGGTGAGCCGAGGTTCAGAGACCCCTCCAGGCACTAATTCTGTTTTCTCTGCCCACCCATGAGTGTTCAGCTCTGCTGCTGCTGAGTGTGTTGGTCAATGTGTGTGTGATGGTCAAGTTCACATGTCAATTTGACTAGGATAGGGTGTCCAGTTGTTGGGTCAAGCAAGCACCAGCCTGATTATTATTGTAAGGACATTTCATGGACTTAAATCATCAGTAAGTTGATTGCATCTACAGCTGATTACATCTACAATCAACTAAAAAGTTTGCCTTCAGCCATGAGAGAAGTCTCATCCTCTCAGTTGAAGGCCTTAGAAAGAGAACTGATGACTTCAGCAGTCAGAAGGAAGAATTGCCATCTCTACTTCAACCAGCCAGCTTCTCCTGGGGAATTCATTGAAAACATTCAGCAGAGTTCCTAGCTTGCAGCCTGCCCTACGGAATTCGGACTCGCCCATCCCCACAGTTGCGTGAGCCAATTCCGATAATAAATCTCATAATATTTATACTATATATAAATCCTGTTTCCCTGGAGAACCCTGATGAATACGGCTTGTGAAACAGGAGAACCCAATGTTTAAAAACACTTCTCTAAAGCAGTGGTTCTCCCTGGAATAACTGGGGGAGCTTTAAACTATTGATGCTTAGATCCTATCCTTAGAGATGCTGATTTAATTGATCTGAGATATGACCTGGGTACCTGGGTGTTTTGATTTCCTTTACCTTTTTTTTAAGCCTTACTTATTTTTGAATAGATAATGCATGCATATGGCATAGAATTAAAACTGTACATAAGGAGAATACAGTAAATGTCCCTCCAACCCCTGTTGACTTCTACCCACTTCTCCTGAAAGCAAGCTTTCAGAGAAAGTGTAATATGCACTGTGTTGCTGTGTTATCTATATATCTTGTCCCTCCTTGCTTTTAAAAACTATTTTTATTGAGATATAATTCACATACCATAGAATTCACCCTTTTAGTACAGTGGTTTTTTAACGTATTCACAGAGTTGTTTAACCATCAATAATATTTAATTTCAGAACATTTTCGTCAAAGAAACCCAGAGTTTTTAACTTCCCTTCTTCAGGTGATTCTATTATGTGGCCAGGATTAAGAACCACTGCTCAGAGGAAAGTGAGTGGATTCCTAATATAAGTTCCTTTGGGAAGGTAGTGTAAGCCCTGAGTATAAAAGCAGCAAAAATCCACCTGTTTATCCAAGTCTGGAGGATCGTACTTGCAGAGGAAGCACCAGCAGCAGCTGCATGTCCTATGAGAACTCCAGCAGCAAGGAAAAGCTATCCCAAGATTTGACACTTCTGCTCCTTCTGTGGGAACCACCTCACCACTTTTCATATTTGTACTAAGTAGATTGGGAACTTAGAGAAGGTGAGTGGGTGTCTGTAGCCTCCTCCCTCTAATCTCTAACTCACCTGAGATGCTACACCAGAATTAAGCATCACCAAGTGCTCTACAAATGATGAAGGGAAAAAAAAAAAGATGGTAAAAGAACAGGATTCAAACTCTCCCAGCTTAGCAGAAGTCCCCATGGCTTTTTCTGGCTAAGGGCATTATCAGCCAAGATTCTGTAGCCAGAGACCTGGAATAGCTCCTAGGCCAAACAGCTAGGGATGAGATTACACACCAGAGAAAGAGATACTACCAGGAATTGGGGTGGGGTAGGGGGAACCTGGACCAATAAAAGCCAGTTGAGAACTAGTTAGGAGTCAGTTCCCAGTGCCTACCATACAGGCAGCTCTCACAAGCATTTGTGAATTAAAGCCTTGGGATTGTTCCCATGCCAGTGGAGCCCTGAAACCCAGAAGATATGTGCCAACTCCTACTCTCCAGTTCTTCGGGCCTGCCCTGGGCAACTAACAAAATGATGATGATGGACCAGCCCCATCCCAAAATCAAGGAGTATCTTCAACTGCAGGCAAAACAATTTCATTCCTCTGCCCCATCGTATCAATGTCCTTTCTCAGCCTGAAGCAGTCAGAGGGGACATTGTCCCAAATCCCTCAAGACTGAAGAATGAACAAAAGTAAGGAAGCACTATAAACACTGACTTAAGCAGATTTGTTGTTATTGTAGTTATCTTGTGTTAGCTAAGTGTGGCAGTTTGATATTATTTATGAATTCTAAAGAGATCTTGATTATGTTTGTAAACCGGTCTGTTCCTCTGGGCATGATACCCTATGATTGATTTAAATTCAAAGGCTTTACTTTTACTTGATTAAATCAAGATTAGGGCTTTGATCCGACCCTGTCATTAGGGCGTGCAGGTTTGAGTCCCTGCCCCCTTGGTGGGCTATTTAAATGGAAGCTCAATCAAGAACACAGTAGTAGATACACAGAGAAGATACACAGAGGAAGAGAGACAGCTCCATAGACATGGCAGAGGCCCTGGGAAGGGAGATGAGCCATTCGCCTGATAGTTTACAGCTGACTTTGTGAAGAGAACAGAGCAGCTGAGCCCAGAAAGAAACAAGCCCTGGGAAGAGAGACAAGCTGTATGCCAGCCTACAGCTGAGATCCGAAGAAGCTGGGACCACGGAGCCTTAAGAGGGAAGACGGCGGGGAAGGGGGCAGATGTGGCTCAAATGGTTGGGCGTCCATCTGCCATATGGAGGGACCTGGGTTCGATCCCCGGGACCTCCCGGTAAAATAAAAATAAAAAATTAAAAAAAAAAAAAAAAAAA
>JAQZBX010011536.1:0-10237 GCA_029593785.1 Cabassous unicinctus
TTTTTGGCAGGATTAACTGAGATAATCTAAGGAAAGAACAACAAAAAAAAAATAGTCTGGCATTGGTTCTGTCTCCTCTTCCTTAAGGCTCCCACACAGCCAGCTTGTGCTAAGAAGGGGCAGCCGATTAATGAAGGATGCTGTTTATGTGGGAGGGTGTGGGAGGTGTGGGGAGCGGGCCATATGGGAATCCCTATATTTTTCATGTAACATCTAAGTATCTTTAATATATATATATATATAAATTTTTTTTTAAAGGATAATAGGACTAAGATTCCTTCCCAGATGATGGTATTGGTTTGCATTTACTTTGCTATTTTCTTCTTTGACAGTTTAAAAGGCTCGTGAAAATGCTATTTTTGCTTTTCTTCATGTAGTCAACAACCCCCTTCTCGTCTCCAGTGTTCCTTGAGTTCCCAGGAGGAAGCTGTGTTGTGTCCGTTAAAGAATCCATTCATTTCTGGTTCCATTCAACCATAATCATATTGTCAACTTTACAAGATGTTAATTAAGGAACAAGAGACAATTGGGTGTGTTTTATGAGGCCGTTATGACATGCTGAGGGAGCCATGAGGCTGAAATGCAACTACTTTGGGACACTTCTCACTAGGTGTTAATGGCTCAATTAAACATGCCTTAAAAGGAGAGTTTCTTCTTGCTCCAGTAGTCGGTGTTTAATAATTTATTTGGTTAGGGGGTTTTTGCCCCCAGAGCAGGTCCTCTGAGGCTGAGGGAATTCTAAAGCTCTATTTCCAAACATTCTCCATTGTTTCTCTCACTCACCCCTCTTGAGCTAAGGAATATCTGTAAAAGTTTTGACATGGTCTGTCGCCTTAACTCCCTGGACAGTCGAGAAGCATGGACATTTTTAAAGGAGCACAACAATTGCCCTCCTAAGGCTTTGTAACCACGTAACTAGCTGATTGGGACAGGACAGGCACACTTGAAGAAATGCCAGAGTTTCTAACTTCCTCACAAAGAATACTATCATCCCTATTTATGGGAACATTTTCCCACTTCTCTTTGCTTCCTAGAGCATCTTTGGTGAAGACCTCACAGCTGAAGTTCCCACAACATGGGGTACAATATAGGTCCATGAGCATTCAGCGTCCTCTTTCTCTCTCGCGCTGATAACACAGAGCAACAGTGAAATACAGTTCCAGGTTGAAGTCTCCAACAGCAACCCCTTTTAAAAAATTAATGGTTCTATAATCGGATCAAAATGTCTTTTATAAATAGAAAAAATTTATTTGAAGGGATGGTGTAAATTCCTCATAACCTTGAATAACTGCGTTTACCGTTTAATGGCCATTTGGATCTGAAACCTTTTTCACCTCTTTATATCCGATACCCTGTCTTGTCCCTAGCATCACATTGCTCACTAGTCTTCAGAGGGTAGGAAGGGATATTCTCAATAGAAAAGATTGCTTGACTTTTGCCCTGTGGCCTCCAGACTGGTGCCATATTTGAAACAGAAAATATAGACAGGTGGTTTTTTGTTTGTTTTTGTATTTTTTTAATCTTCTTTACTTTCTGTTTGTTGGTTTTAACAGATGTTTTAGAAGAATAATTTAGGAATTATGATCTTCAGTCCATGGAAGTTAATAAACAACATAAAGAACATACTGGCAATGACAGGCCAGGGTCTAATCCTGGCTTTACTCTTGACATACAGGCTCACATCAAGCCCTTACTGAACTTTCAAGGGCCTCAGTCACAGCATCTCATTTATCGAGCGCCCACCGTCTGCAGAGCCCTCTGTTATAACTCTATATGAGGTAAGAGGCAGGGAAATGCTTTACAAATTGCTCTTTCCTCCTCTAAGGATCCCAAAACAAGTGGATTTATCTGCTTTAGTACCACCCTTGCACCTTTTCTCCAGGGACCCATTGGCATGTCCTGGCTTTCTCAGAGGTTCTGCAATGGGAGAACCATCTCTTAGAGCTTTAAGATACAAAGTCTCTAGAAATCCCTATAGCCTTATCTCGCTAGAAAAATCTTGCATGTGGTTGTTTAAAGACCAATAATTTCATTTTCCCTTAATAACTGAAAATAGCCTAGCTAGCTATATGCCAGATCTATTGAAACATGGCTGAATTAAAGAATCCTGTTAATGGAACATCATGCTGTATTTCAAGCTACTAGGGAAAAAAAAGTCTTTTTCTTTGATTTGGACTTGGAAGTCTACTGTAAAAAAAAAAAAAAAAGAAAAGAAAAGTAACTTTACAGCCCTAACCCAAAATCTAACCTTTGTGGAACAAAGCAAAACAAAACAAGCAAATAAAACCACAGAACATCTTATTCTTCTTTCACACCAAATGCTTTGTGAATATGGAGAATTATGCTGTTGATGAGTGTTTTCATTTCCTGGCTCCTAAAACAAGTACATTACAATGACTTGGCATAAACAACGGGGATTTATTGGTTCATGATTTGAGAGGCTACAAAACTTGCTTCCTCCCAGGGTGGGTATCCTCTGGTTGATCGGCAATCTTTGGAGTAGCCTGACTTTGCTGTCATATGGCAATGCACATGGCAGCATCTTATCCTTTCTTTTCCAGGTTCTGTTGACTTCCAGCTTCTTGTTCTTCAAGTGGCTTCTCTCTGTGTATCCACTTTCCTTTGCTTATAAGGACTTCAGCCATCCTGGGTTAAGACCCACCCTCATTCACTTTGGGCATCCTTTAAATAAGAGCTTCTTCAAAGGTCCTATTTACAAATGGGCTCAGGCCCACAGGACCAGGATTTGGGACCTGAACATGCCTTTTGTGGGGGGACATGATTCAATCCCCAACAATGAGATTAAGCCAATTTTGGCCATTTAGATATTCAAACCCATTATGTCTTGAATCCAAATGCAAATATTTTACTCTAGGGACAGGGGCTTTGCAAAAAATGGTGGTCTTCTTCACAGACAGCGATTTATTTTCCAATCAGTGAAGGTCATACCAAAGAGGCAGTCTCTGAAACTTGGGAGCCTGTAGCAGTTTGGTAGTTTGATGTAATTATGAATTCCAAGAATAGATATTGGCTCATGCTTGTAAACTGGTCTGCTAATCTGGGCATGATTAAGTTATGATTAGGGCATTAACTGGGCCACGTCAGTAGGGCGTTGAGCCCCACCCCTTGGTGGGGCGGGAATCAAATATAAAAGGCATGGCAAAGAACAGAGTTGAAGCAGTTTTGATGTTGGAATTCTGGTGAGGAAGGAGAGAAGGCCCCAGAGAAGGCCCCGGGATAGAGATGAACCATTCGCCTGAGAGTTCACAGCTGGCCTTGTGGAGAGAAGCAAAGCCTAGAGAGCCTCATAGTCTACAGCTGACCTTGTGGAGGAAAGAGAGGAGCTAAGCCCGGAGAGAAACGCAGCCCTGGGAAGAGAGGAACCCAAGAAGCCTGAACCCTGGCAAACATCGGCAGCTGTCTTACTCCAACACATGGCAATGGGCTTTGGAGAAACTTATGCTTTATGGCCTGGTATCTGTGGACTTCTACCCCAAATAAATACCCTTTATAAAGACCAACCAATTTCTGGTATTTTGCATCAGCACCCCTTTGGCTGGCTAATACAGAGCCCAAAGTACTACAAATGCCTCTGCTTAAAGACTTTCAGCCTTGTTTGTCATCAGGATATTCATTTAGTTCATTTTGCTAGCATAAACACGTCTTCTGAACTTTCAATTATCTAGATTTTTTTTTTCAGTTTCAAAGTACCTTTTGAGGAGCAGATGTGACAAGCGGTTGAGCACCTGCCTCCCACATGGGAGGTCCCAGGTTCGGTTCCCGGTGCCTCCTGAAAAAAGCAAAAACAAACAACAAGCAAAACAAATGAGAAAACTAACTCAGGGAGGCTGATGTGGCTCAGTGGCTGAGCAATGGCTTCCCACACACAAGGTCGCGGATTTAATCCCCGGCCTCCAGTACCTCAAAAAAAAAAAGTTCCTTTTGCCTGTATGATCCTAACATTTCTTTAGGAAAGGACAGAATTCCAGCACCTCTTCAAATAGTCATTGAGACTTAAGATCCTAAATTAATCTACTTAACATGGGCTTTTGGGGCTTGATTCCCAGCATGAGCACTCTGAGTTCCTCTTATATAGAGACACTTGAGATGACTTGCCGCCTTCACTCTGATTATTTTCCAAGCCCTGATTATGAGGTGTGTAAACTTTGCCCCCCTAGAAGCTTTCCTCTGGATTCATCCTTTTTGTGGAAACTATCAAATAACCCAACCCTCCCTTCTAAATTAGTCTAGTTACTGAACCACTACCATAATTAGCATCATACCCATGTTTTCATTTACTTTGGGAACCAAAAGTATGTTCTAATCATAAATTAATTAACCAGGCCAGGTCCTATCTATGTTGCTAAATGTAGCCATACCAAGTCAATGGAGGAGTATTTCAGGTCCAGAAATTCCAGCCTCACTTTGGGTTCCAAATGGCATGTGAACTATTAATTGATGAGGAATTTACTTTTTTATTTTTTCACAGGACAGGGAGAATGTCTTATGTATACATAAAAACACATGATAACTCATATCCTGGTTAATTGTACAGTTCATTCACAGGGTGGGCAGTGGAAATTTCTCATTCTCATTAGCAATCTGAATTGATGTGTTTCTTTAATTTCAAATGGGGGAGGAACCTCTGTTTTTATATTGGTCAACAGGATATTTTATTCCCTTCATATCAGGTAATAGATGCCATCTCACTGCCCTATTAATATTATTTTTATTACATTCCCCAAGTACCTATTTAGCCTCAGGAGCAAAAAAAATTCTTGAAAGGATCAAGTCATTCTGAATCTCTCCTAGGGGAGCCAACATAACACGGGACTTGGAGGATTTTCCCCAGCTGACCCTCTATTGCTTACTGTTCACTCTAGATTTCACCAGTGTCCTTGGCCAGAGCTGCAATTCAGAAGAGGGGGCACAATGTGCAGATAAGACAGTGGCGGATCCCATCTGAGTTCAGACTGGGCACTTTTGTAAACTCCTCAACTAAATTTCGAGTTTCTTAAGGACAGTGAACTGTTTCTACCTCTTCAACTTCTTAGTGCTGGTACATTGCTACACTCCTATCTCATCGGCTGGTTAGTTGTTTGATTAGATTCATCTTTTTGGCTATTATACAAAGAAAAGGCTAGGAAATGTAGAAACTGGGTAGTGTAAAGAAGGAAATCTGTCATCATTTTCCTCATTATGAACAGTAAAGATTTTATAATAACAAAGTTGCTGCCAAGAAGAACTGCATCTATATTATGAAGGAAAAAAATGAATATGCATCTAAATGTAATGTGTGTAGGGAAGTGAACGTAGCTCAAGTGGTTGTGCACCTGCCTCCCATGTATGAGGTCTCAGGTTCGATCTCCATTACCTCCTAAAAACAAAAAAATAAACAAACAAACAAAAAACAACTTTCATTGGGGGATGGATGTAGCTCAGTGGTTGAGCACCTGTTTCCGATGTATGAGGTCCTAAGCTCAATCCTTAGTGCCTCCTATAAATAAACAAACAAATAAATAAATAAATAAAGTATAAAAATTCAGAAAAAATATTTTACATAATTATATAAGATAATGAAGTTTGGGTGATATTTTTTATTATAATTTTAAACTGATGTGTGAAAATTTTATATTATGTTTAAATTAAGAAATACAAGAGATATATATAAACAAACACAAGGCAGATACAGTTTTGTCCATTTAAAATATTTTGGTTCTTTAATCAGATAATTTTAGAATAAAAAAATAATATTTCACCTAAAAATAAATAAACAGGGAAAAAGTCAACTTTCAGAAACTTTTCACTCTAAAAGAAATAAAATTGTATGGATTTAAAAATTTTGCCATTGGTTTATTGATGGAACTTATGGCTAGTACAGCTTCAGGGATCTCAGCAATAGACTTTGTAAAAGCAACTGCAGCAGCCGTGCTGTTTTATTTTTATTTTTATTTTTTTATTTTATTTTATTTTTTTAGCCGTGCTGTTTTAGATAAAGCAACCTTTCTTAAAAGGTGGTATTTACTTTAAACCCTTAATGTAAATCAATCAATGAATGAAGAGTACAGCTGAGCATTGAGTACATATGTTTACCTTTTCTCTGTCTAAACATTTGCCTTAAATCCAAATCGATCCATTCAATTATGCTTACATTGGAGAACTTGGCCTAGATCAAGATAACATAATAGGCAGGAAGGGCAGGCAAGAATTTCAAAGAAAAGTGGCTTAAGGAGCAGTGGACCTTGTAGAGACAGTCACGTTTAAAAGGCCAAACTCCATTTCTCTCCAGAAATGTGTAAACAGCCATTGCTTTGTTGGTTACACAGGGTAGCTTTGTAAACAGGAAACTTAGGCTTGAAAATAGTACCTGCACACCTACACATACGCACACACAATGTACCACAATCAGAGAATAAATTGTGAGGAACCAAGAAGGAAAATATTTTAGGACATTGGATTTTTAAAAATCAACTTTATTGAGGTATAATTTACATTTAATAATATCTGTGTGGTCTTGGGCCAGCTCCTTAACCTCTCTCAGTTTCAGAGAATAAGTAAAATATGTAAAACTATACCAACCTCATAGGAGGGTTATGAAATGTGAATGAAACATATATATATAGCATCCCATTACAGCCCAGTACAGAGTAGATACTCAATAAATGGAAGCACATTTTTATGTGCCTGAAATTTAAACTTCCACCATTGGAATTGTTGGAGGGTAGTTTAAGAAGGCAAAGAGTCTCTCCCCAAACATGCTTAAATGTGGTAGTACACATTTGTTGTTGCTATTGTTTTGTCTTGAATGTTTCTTTCATCCCAGTTTTTCATCTAGGTTCAGTTTTTTCTTTCTGAAGTACATCCTGCAGGGTTTATGTATGGTACATTCTCCAAGTCCTTACTTGAAAAATGTCTTTACAATGTTTTCTTTCATTCAAGAGTGAAGACATAATGCAGACCTTTTTTACGATTTTATACTACACCACTCAGTAATTCTAAGAAGAGATTCAGCACATTAAAAACGAATAATTTGGCGGAGCAGATGTAGCTCAAGTGGTTGAGTGCCTTCTTTCCATATACAAGGTTCCTGGTTTGATCCCTGGTACCTCCTAAAAACAAACAAACAAAACAAACAAATGAAAAAACCAGCGCTCATTGGGGAGCAGATGTAGCTCAGTGGTTGAGCACCTGCTTCCCATGTCCGGGGTCCTGGGTTCAATCTGCTGTACCTCCTAAAATAATAATAATAATAATAATAATAATAATTTGGTGTCAAAATCACCTACATTTTAGTCAGGTAAAGCCAGGACTTTCCATCAAGTATGGTTAGCAATATCATTTACACACTTTCAAATGGATCCACCAGCTTAAGAAAGAAATTGGGTCAGATCTCTCTTAAAGAAAATAATCCTTAGTAAGAATTTTAATAATGATTGAAAATATGATCTATTCTGCAGGTTTCAGAAGTTCTCTGCCACCAGAGGCAGCATCAGGAAAGGTGTCTTTCCAGAATCGATGAACTTAGAATACAGCTGGCTTGGTTTGGTAAAGCTTATCCAAATATAATAACAATATAATAACAGTTAAGAAATTAAACCACCATTGTGAATATATGAATGCAGCAGTTCTTAAACTTTAGTGTGTATCAGAATCACCCAGAGGGCTTATTACAACACAGATTGCTGGGGCCCACCCCACAGAGTTTCTGATTCAGTATGTCTGGGGTGGGACCTGAGAACTTTCATTTCTGACAAGCTCAGGTGATGCTAAATCTGCTGGTTCAGGATAATACATCTGAGACCCACAGAACTAATGGTCTTTTAATGAACAGTAGTAATCTAGCTGACCATATTTTAAGATTATAGACAAGTTATTTCACTGATTTGATCACTATTAAAAATAATGGGGGAAGTGTTTTTCAGAAATACAAATTTTTTTGCCTGTCTGAAAAAGTATTTGAAACCAGTTGTAAGGCTTGAAGATCAATTTACTATTTGGGGATTGACAAAGGGTAGTAAAAGCAATTGCATGATGAAAATGATACAACCAATGTTGTATAAAAATGAGCTTATCTTTCCCACTTCACCTTTTCTGGGCTAAATATTCCTGAACTGTAGAACAACCTCAGACCTGAAATGGGTTAGAAAAGATAAATTAATGAATCTAAACAGAATACTGTTTTATTTCCCCATTCTTTCTAACCCTGTTTTTTCCTTTCTTGATTTTTTTCCTTTCTTTTTCTATCCTTTCTCTTTTCTCTTATTTATTTATTTAAACAAATCAATTTTATAGATCCATATTAATGAAGTGTAAATCCATCCAAAGCATACAATCAATGGTATCTGGTATAATCACAAAGTTATGCATTCACCATTTCAATCATTATTAGAGTATTTTCATTATTCCAATAATAATAAACAAAAAACAAACAAACAAACAAAAAAACTCATCACCTCTCAACCTCTCTGTGAGTCCCCTGCCATATATGGCTCTTTTCTGTTTCCCCCTCTCTAGTTTATTTGTATTTCTTTTGTTTTATTTTATTTCATTCCCCTCTTCATCCCCAATCTGCACTCCCTAACTCAAGTATCCACTTTGGTGTGTTTTATATTTATCCTTAAATATGCCTATATCTTATAAAATAAAGTGGATTGTTTTGTGTGTGTGCTATATATTTTATACTCTCTATATTTTTCTCACTCAGTAGGCTTGTTGCTGTACATTCACCTAGATTGCTGTTGTGAACTGCTGCATAATATTCCACGGTATGCCAGCCACTCGTTTTACACATCTGTTCCTCAAGGAATGGACTCCAAGGTTGTATCAGAGTTTCTTCAGATTGGATCACTGGAACAGAGAGAATGTGATGCCTACTAGGTCAATAGTTTGAATACTTTCCTTCTATTTAAAATATGTAATACATACCTGGTCAGTTTTCTCTAGATGCTCTTTTCTCTTTATTCAATTACTTCACTTTACTAAATACTTCCAAATATTTTTCTCTTTTCTAAGGCTGCTAAGTGCTGTATATCAAGTATAAGAAAGAGGATGGATTGCCTAAAGGAATCTTTTATAAACAGCTGGATTAGTGGGTTTGAATTAAGTCCAATGTGTTCTCTGCGTGGCTCCAGATAATTTTTCCAAGCTAATGCTATTATGATGTCAAGTAGAAATGACACCCCCAACCTGGTCCATCTTATGAAAGTATCACCTTCTGCCCTTATCTAACAGTGTACGCAACACAAAGTTAAGTTTTATGTGTTCATCTTACCCAGTCATTCAAATGGAAATAGTGAGGTCATTGGAACAAGGCTGAGCGATGGAAAGAAATATCAATTCCTTGTGTTTAAAGGATCCAGAAATTATGCTCTTTGGCCAGTAGGAACTCTGGTAATTGTATTTAACCACTATCAAAGCAAGCCCACTGAGGTTTAGCCTATGCTGTGTGCGAGGAGTTATTTTGTTATAAATATATCACTTGACTTCCTTTATGTATTTGAAGTCTACATGACTATGTATTTTACGAGACCCACACCAATGTGGTCTGTTAAAAGCCAAAAACTTTCACAGAGCCATGTTTGAACTTTCCTCATACTAACCAAGGTGTTCCTAGGATGCAGGACTTGCGCTCTTAAAACCCAGACAGTCCGAGACAAACTGGGGTGAGTTGGTCACCCTACTTAACCTAGCACAGGTGGGTACTAAGGCGTCATTTCTGATGGTAAAGGTCCTTTACCACAAGGCTCTTAGATGCCATCTGTGTGACACCCACAGCACTTGAAGAGCCAGGGTACCTCCTACCCCCTGGCTGACTAACCTCAGGATCCCAAGGTCAGAAGTGTCCTCTGTCCTGGTGACTCCTGTCACCTGCTATAGTTCTGTGGCTCTCGGTTTCTGCACAAGGGTTTTAACCATATTTTGGTCTCCCAGGGTGCTCTTCACCAGAATTCACGGGGTCAGAACTTCAACTGCCTCAGCTCCCTCTTGCAAGGTGGGGCTGATAATACCAACCCCCTGGGGTTGCTGCGTAGAGTCAGGAGGCGTTGAATGAAAGCACCTAGAGCCATGCCCAGTGCATAGCTGTCCTGCGAATGTGAGTTTCACTCTCCTTTGAACTTCTACCAATACCTGTAGAGGAGGGGGAAATGAGTTCATTATAACAGGCAACCTCTAAATTATCACTTATTTCCAAGAGCCTAATATTTATTTTTGTTAGCTACTTTAAGTGGAAGAATTA
>JAQZBX010011536.1:10337-42636 GCA_029593785.1 Cabassous unicinctus
TTTGTTTGTTTGGCTTTTGGAGGGGGAGATTTTTAAATCAGTTTTTATTATGAAAAATTTCAAACACACACAAAAGCAGATAGAATTGTACAATGAAAGGAGTTGTTTTTAAATAGCTGCAATGCAGGGAGTAGAGTGATAAAGGAAAATATTTCAACCACTAAGTTTATGCCTTCAGTGATGAAGTAATAGCTTGTTTAAGTAGTTGTATGATTCTGTTCAAAGTGTTTTATGAGACTTTCTCATCAGCTGTGATTAGCCTCATCTACAGTAAGAAACACTTTCACATTGTGACCCATCATTTATGTGTAACCATGGCTGAAGTTTCATGAAGCAATACTTACTATTTGCAATGAGCTCTGATTTAGCCACTCATTTCTTCTTCAGTCAGTGTATATTTATAAGATTATAGGAAAGAGGTGGAGTAACATTTGTTTAGAGGGCAGGAATGTAGAAAGGGAACAAACACCCCATTTGCCTCAAATTCTCCTTCCCTTCTTTCTGAGGATCTAACTCAAATTCTCCAGGGGACATGTTTCTCTTCTGCCAGGAAACCTAGACACATATGATTTCGAGTCCATGACCTATCCTTGGTGAAAATGCACAATCCAGAAGTGGCTGCCGGGCTTCTGATGTAGGGCAACACCACGTCCACTCGGTACTCTGCTCTGCCCTCTCCTGGTAGAATTTCTGCAGTAACGTGGTTATTGCCTTCCAGGATCCAGGCGGCTCATTCCTAAAATCTAGGCAATTACATGCACCTTTTGCTTAAGCCCTGGGCAGACTTACATGAACTTCCATTCACCTCTGGATTTAAAAAAAAGAAAGAAAGAAAAGAAAAAGAAAGAGGGAAAACATTTTGGATATGCGAAATAAATTACAATTATTCTTTATCTACTACTTTTTTCCTTTTCCTTCCTTCCTCCCTCTCCTCCCTCCCTCCTTCCCTCCCTCCCTTCCTTTCTCCCTCCCTTCTTTCCTCCCTCCCTTCCTTCCTTCCTTCTTTTTGTTCTCTCTCTCTCTCTCTTTCTTTCAATAAACACAAAATAGCTAATCAAAATCGCGATGACTAAGTGGATCGGAAGAAGGAGCCCAAGTCTGATGTTGCTTAATTTCTAACTGGAGAAGGGAAAACAAAACAAAACCCACCCTAAACCCAAACCCTATAATTCATCCCAACTTGTCATTACCCTCTGATTAAAGCATTTTGTAAAATAACAGATAGGAAGTGGAGATCTGCATTGAGATAAAGATGGTTAGCATAGATCAAAAGGAATTATACACATGTCAGAGTAAGTGACAGGATGTGGGGAAGTGGTGGGTCCCATATCCAGTTACTTTATGCATGAGCACATTTGCTGAATGCAGGTGCTCTAATAGGCTGGCCACTCACAGACAGAAACCATGGAAATTAATGGAAGGCAATCTATAATGGTTAGAATGTTTGTTCTGATACAGATCCAAGACCACATTTCTCCTGATTAGTAATATTAGTGTAATTTTTTATAACTGTCTGTCTTGCCCTACCTAGGCTAGTAAATTATCTTTAAAACTTTCATCTGGCATCTCTGAGGAGTCAGCATTATGTTTTAAGTACTCTATACCTCATATACATGAACTTAATTAGGTATGGACAGACTATTTCCCCAAACCTATTAGAAAGAAAAATATTTTCAATCCCCCCTAATAATTCCATCTATGGCATTTTGGGGTACATTGTTAATATCAATGGAGCCCAGAAAAGAACACTAAGTTGGCATTGAGGTGAAATGATATTGGGAAGGGGAGAGGAGGAGGAGAAATAATATTTACTTGCTAAGTAAGATGGAAAAGTCATGCAATGGTTATTTTTCAGGAAGGTTGAACTACAATAGAAGACCACAGTTAATCCCATACATTTCTTTGGAATGACATTGTCTTTCATAATGAAGATAATCTTGGCTAATCCAAGCTGGAATATAAATCAGAAGGGTTAAAGTCCATGTTAGGGAAGTTCTATGTAGCTTAACGTGGGGCTTGCTTACTCAATGTAGTCACTAAAATCTAAGATTCTAGGGTTAGGAAGATCTCCTCATTTACCTTCACCAGACTTAACTACTCCCAACTTGGTAATAATCCAATCACCTTTTTAGCTAAGGTGATTCCATACTTTAATCCAACAGTCAGGAGTAGGGTGGAGCAAGTGAGGCACTCACCTTGGGCACAAAATTTAAGGGGTGCCCCAAAACTCGATAATCAAGATAAATAATATTTTCACTTCCTTCATCCTAATTCCATCTCTATTGAACATGTATTTATTTAAAATGTTGATATGTTGTTTATCGTGGATTTGTTTGCATTGATTTTGGTTTTTAAAAGTATTGCATTAAGATATTAAATTTGTGCCTGGAGGCAAGGGCTTCAGTCACCTCACAGAAGCCCAGGACCTGTAAACCCATTTAACTTCAGATTCAGAAAAGTATTGCTTATATCTAACCCAGAATCAGAATTTCTCAACCTTGGCACTATTAACATATTGGACGTACAATTCTTTGTTGTGGGGGCTTTCCTGAGCATTGTAGAGCAGCATCCCTGCCTCTACCTAGGATGCCAGTAGCAGCCCTCTCAGTTGTGACATCCAAAAATGTCTCCGGACATTGCCAAACATCCTCTCACGGGTGAAATCACTCCCGGGTGAGAGCCATAATCTAACTTAAGCCCCTCATGCTGCAAACTACCCCCATTTCCTCTTTTTGCAACCTCAGTAGAGATGGAAAGCAGATTTTCATCATCTTCTAAATAGCAACCCCAAGAAGTACCTTGCTTTGTACAGTGTGTGTTTACTTTATAATTCGATTAGAGTGATGATAATCAGTTTAAAATGTCTGGTCTTACAAGGTCAAACCCCTGGCCTCTGTAAGATTTATTCCTGCCTCATAACTGACATCTCAGTAGACTGCTTGGCCATCTGAAGCAGGGGCTTCTTCCAGAAGCTCGGAGATACCTTGTAATTATAGCCCCTTTGTCAAACTGTAAACTCAGCTCTCTCATTGCATTAAGCCTCAAAGATGAGTTACCCCCTAACCACATTGTACTCCCTTCAAAGTGAATTTTATCTTGGAATTTGTCAATATCTTTTATGTGAGAGATCATATCTTCTTCCATCTCAGAAGCTAAGACTCTAAGGAGACAGATTATATTAAATAATTCAAATGTTCAGCTTCTTCTGTGATCTTAGTTTTTTTTAAATACTACAATTTTGGGAAACCATTCTGTCTATAATAAGCAGGACAGATTTTGTTTTAATTATTATTATTTAAAGGCCATATTCATTACAAAACTTTAAAACCCAAATGAAATTACACTTGGAAGCTGAAAATCCATTTCTGGACACTAGTTTTCTAATAACATCATATAATCATCAATGCAAACTGCAATATGAATCATAAATAGGAAGTCTGATGGATGAGCTAGAAATTGTTCCTGGTGGTACATAATCTGCCACCTTTACCCTCCCCTCTGCTGAACTTTCATAAAATTCAGGGTGTGTATGTGTTTTTTCTTCCAAGTAGGAATGATGTATATAGGAGTCATCTTATATTCAAGATAATGAGTTTCAGTATTATACCATTCAGGACTGTTGGCTGCAAGCAACAAAAATTAACTCTGGCTGATTTAAGTAGGAAAAAAAGCATTTGTTGCTAGGTTATTGCTCAGGGAGTTTCCAGTAAGTTTGGGACTGGGCTTAAAAAAAGGAGAGCAGAAAAGAAAAGCTAGGCAGCACAGACTAAATCATACCACATAACTGATCTAGTGAGGAAACCACCACCACTGTGGTTAATGGGTGTCATGGGTGGCAAAGTAGCCCCAGACATTGGACTTTGGTTGGTGCTGCTACTGCCGCCATCACCTCAGCTGCCTCTGTGTTCTCCATCCTCACCGCCTCTTTATGTCACCCACTCTCAATTCAAAGACAACAGGAGGTGCATTTGTTAGATCTGGGAACGTACCTGCATTCTAGCTGCAAGGGAGGCTGATAATGTATTTGGACTTTTGCACTTCTAAAATGGGAGGCAGCCACCTAAAAAATGACAACTGTCCTCTACATGTGAGATAGAGGCAAGTAATTAATAATAAGAGATGAAGTCTTAAGCTCTGGAGTCAGGGTATCTGAATTTGAATCCAGGCCCTATTACTAGCCATATAACCTTGGGCAAATCACTTAAACCCTCATCATTTCTATTTCCTCACCTCTGAAACAGGTAATAGCATTACCTTAGTGGATCTTGTGAGAATTTAATAGAAACATCCACATCCATGTAAAATTGCTTAGCACAGTATATGGCACATAGTACATACTTCTTCTATATATGTGTGTTTGTGTGTGTATGCATATTTAAATAAGTATATGCATATTCCAATAGGCAATATTCACAGCAGAAACACCTACCAAATATTTGAGAACGTACTTGCATATTTCAGACTTTTAATTTAGTTTAATGCAGGACAAGGCAAGTCCATTTAAAGCATATATGATCTATTAGAGAGACACCAATGAAGAAATAATTATAAATCTGTATGTACTATAGTAGCATAAAAATGGAAGTTCAGAGAAGGATAGGAATAATTTTGTCTGTGGAGCTAGAAAAATCATCCTACTAGGAACTTCACAGGGAACGTGAAGAATGAATAAAAAGAATTCCCTAGAGTAGAGAAAGAATGACTTCCACAAGGTGCTGAGAATACCCCCAGGACATCTGTGAAAGTGCCAGGTGTGTCTGGGAATGGGGATGAGTTCAGAAGGACAAGAGCATGGGATTGATGGGAACAGTGGAAAAGGATGAACTGGGAAAGACAGACTGGGGCCAGGTTGTCAAAACCCTTTGGGTTCACACAAAATGGTTGGCATTTCATTTTCTAACAAACATGCCAGTATGACTGCTGAGAACTGACCTTTGGCCCAAGCCATATGTCATATCACTGGCATCAATATCTTAGGTCATTATTTATTCCTGGTCAGATTTGTAATTCATTACTCAAATTAAATTCCAGGGATTAAGTTGGCCTAAGCAAAACAGTGGAAAAGGCGGTTTGTCCTAGTCCTTCCCTTTGTTGGGTCTCCCTTTCCCCCTGAACCTCTCCTCCAGGCCCCCAGCACCATCTTGAAGACCTCCGTCTGCATGTCACACCCAAGGCAGTGCTTTCATTTTGTCATTACCCTCTGTAGGTAATGTACAGCCTCTGTAGGCTGTAGGCTCTTGCTAGCGTTACCAGCCCTAGGCCCTGCCGATCTTCATTCTCCTCTACTTCATCCGAATCCAGTTTCTGTTGTTCGACAAGATTGAGAATGGGCTAAGCAGATGAATCCATCTCAACTGCTGTTCTTCTCAGCAACCCTTCTTAGCAACGCGTGACCCTACCAGTTACAGCACAGGCCGAGGTGCAGTGGCAACAGCTCTCTGGCCTCAATCTGTTAGCGCCTAGACTCACATCTTCTCTAAGCTTTCCATCTCCCCACACTTGCCCCAGTTAGAACACATGCTCTGATATGAACAAGTGAACTTTTATAGACCACAAAATAAGAACGCTTGAAAGCAGGATTGCCCCAGAACAGCTGACATTCATGGTTGCTTCCTCCAGTTTTCTTAGAGAATAGAAGCGCCTGTCAGCCAGGGACTGAATCTGGTCTTCTTTTCTAGACCCAGAGCTTTGTTTCAAGTCCTCTAAGACCGTTAACCCAGCAACCTGAGCCCAGTGGTTTCAGCACCCACGTAGCTGGGAATGGAATGATTTGGCTCCTTGCTATAGAGGTGCTTCAGGACAGGGATTGCAGAGCTGGATGGGCTTCTTTTAGGTTTTGTTTCTGCTGCCCCGAGCCCAAGGGCTCAACCCTTGTGAGCAGCTCAAGGAGGTTGTGACAGATGCAGGGCGTGGACCTCAGTGGAGCTGTTGCTGGTGTGAATGAGATGGAGAACAGAGGAGCCCTGGAGGGTGCAGCCCATTCACAATTGCTATGGCTGAGAGGCTTCGAGCTGCAAGGCCGGCTTCTTTAGTAATCCCCTCTGGTAAGATACAAGAGATGGATAAAAATGAGCAATTATATTTGAGACTGATCTGTTCCTTCAGCGGCAATATATCTACCTCACATGCTTTTCTCTTCACAGCAAGCAAACGCAAGTGAAGCCAGCGACTATAAAGTCGGTCACATTGAATTTACTCAGTTTTTCTCAAGTCTTCAAGCGTGAAGCGTTGCAAACCTTTATCTGTACACTGGGGAGAGAAAGGGAGAGAAAAAGGAACTCCAAGGCAAGGCCTAAGGCAAAGCCTGTGAAAAGAAAACGGCCAGAGAAAGCAACACAACTTCACCTCTTAATCTCCTGAAATGGTGGCTTTAAAGCTGCCCTTTCCACATTTCTGAGTGAGACCCTTCAAAACCCCGTGTCATATCATGTTATGACTTGGCTCCTTATCTGTTTGTGATAGCTTTTGAGGGCCAGTAATTCCCCCCCACCCTCCCTTAGTGGCAGAAAAGTTCATAGCAGAAATTTGCGCACTTGCCCAAGCTACCCGCATTGCCTTCCGCGGCGCGCTGGCGGAGGAGCGAGATTTGTCCCCTTTCAGAACTACAGCGTGCAGCTGTCAAGGATGAGGTCTAGACGCAAACCAGAACCACTCACCTGGTCAGATAATCCACACAACTATGAATTCTTATTATGCTGTCTGCCTTTGTCCAGTAAAATACATAGACATGGAGGATGTCCCTGCAATTTTTTCAGGTAAAAATGAACAGACAAGACCTCATCCACGAGGGAGACCATTATGACACACCTCTGCAGATACCTTCTCTTGGCACCCCGTGTCCGATGGCCTGGCGCTCCGGGAGCGGGCTGGCTGCTGGGGCGATGACAGTGCCAGCTCCTCCAGAAGGAAGTCTGGAGAGAGACCTCTGGAGAGAGGGGTCGTCGGCCTCAGGTGGAGGCACAGCTCACTCTGTCTCCTCCTGTATGCACCTGGTGGCACTGTCCAGCCTGGGGCGTCAGCAGGGAGAGGCAGGTGCAGAGAGCTCAAAACAGGGTCCTTCCTCCTGGGACCACAGACCCAAGCGTCAACTGGGGCCAGCCAGGTAACAACAGTGAGTGAAATGGCCAGGTGCCAGGCGGTTAGGAGTGGCTGGGGTCTAAGAAAAGAAAAGAAAATCATCATAATGTTTTATTCAGTTTTCTTTTAATAAAGGCAACTTTCTCTTATAGTCAGAAACAAAAATAAAATTATAGTTTGTAAATAAAAAATAATTTTTAAAATTATCCCTAAATCATAAGAAATTCAATGTGTGTGCCTATCATCAAAGACAACTACAAGGTAAACAGTAAAAGGAGCAAGAGCTGAATTATCAAAGTATCCAACACTTAAAAACAATTAGTTCCTCTTGGCAAACTGATACACTTTCTTGTATTAGGCAGGAGATCGATTTTCCTTTTCCCTTGACTGTCAAGAAGTTCAAAGCTATCTTTTGTGCTTCCCTTTGATTTTTTGACATGGCTATTTTCCTCTTCTTCCCATGCTTTCCCTCTCCCAATTTACATGCACATACACACATGTACACACATGCACACATTATATACACACACACAATAGTTATTGGCTCTTGATTTTTACCCCGGGCTTTGTTACATTTGTCCCTTTCATTGTAAGTTTCAGAGGATGCTGAATGGTGTTTGTGTGTTCTCTCTCTCTCTTGCACGTGTGTGCACACACACATTTGCCTAATAGTCTGTAAAGATGTGACATAGATCACATAAGCATAATACTGGCTAATCATTTCAGAGTTCTTAACTCCTTATTATTAAGTATTAATATATGCATAAGAATTTTTTGTATAAAACTCTCTACCAAATGCCCAAATTCAACGGAAAGGACCTTTATATTCATTCTAAATTCTAGCACCATGTCTGGCTCTATAATGAACCCCAAACTCTTGTTATCCTAATTTTAAGAACTTAAAAGTATTTCCCTTTGGGTTTTTTTTTTTTTTTTTACTCACTATTGCCTCTTTCTGTAAGTCAAGATTATGAATAGAAATGATATACTTTAGTAAAGGGCTATAGATTCAAAATTAATCTCTACCAAAGTTAATTCCTGTATAAATTAAGTTGAATGTATTCTTCAACACCATAAATCAAGCATAATAGGTATAAATAAAACATGAATCCAGCTTTTCTAATTTATAACTTCACATCTATGACACTTGAGCATGGAAAGGGCAAACTTGTTTTTGTTATTTCTTCTTTTTTTTTAAAGAGCTTTTGGGCTAGCCATCACAAAGATCAGAGCAGATATTGCAGAACCAGCTTCCCTCTCTATGGCTGAAAGACCTATTAATAAGGAACCCAGAGGGGAAAAAAATCGCTCTGCATTCTATTTTATGCTTATGCAAAACATCATGACCCTCCCCTTGAGACCAGCAAACCAGCAGAACTGCCAGTGAAGATTCAAGAACACATGAGGGAGGTACCGACAGCTCTGGGGACCAGGGGAGCTCTGCCGCAAGAAGCACATGGTTTGCTGTTGTCCTCAGGTTATTCTGTGGATGAAAATAGGATGTCAGGAGAACTGACTGCAGTAGACGTTCAGAACCCATTTAAGTGGCCAGTGTACTCACCCCACCCCACGGCAGCTGTGTGAATGGCAGTTGCTAAGAGCCTCATTTGGGAAATTATGCCCCACTGCATCTTCCTGCCAAGGTCAGGGTAGCGCACAGCCAAAGAGAGAACAAAAGTCCACCCCCTTCCTTGAACTCTGTTTTGAGGTTTATACTGCAGATCCACATTGTCCAATACGGTAGCCACTGGCCACATGTGGCTATTTAAATTAAAATTAAAAATTCAGTTCCTCAGTTGCGTTAGGTAAAAGAAGCAAGTCCCAAAAGACCACACATTGGATGACTCATTTATATGAAATGCCTAGAATTAGCAGATATAAAGGGAGAGAAAGTAAACTATTGATTGTTCAGGATTGGGGAGGGGGAAGGTGGATGGGGAGTGAATGAGTGAGTGTGTTGAGGGGCAATGGAGAGTGACTGCAATTGGGTTTCTTTTTGGGGTAATAATGTCCTAAAATTGTGGTGATGGTTGTACAACTCTGTGAATATACTAAAAACCACTAAATTGTTTGCTTCGAACGGGTACATTTTATGGTATGTGAATTATATCTTAATAAAGCTGTTATAAACACACATGTAATGGGACTTTTTTGCACCACTGTTGTGTGACAAAATCATTTCCATTACAATAGGTTTGTTCATTTTGTAGTACCTGAGAAGCTAACCTGTATTTTTTCCTATGTGTACTAGAGACTCGGGCTGACAGATGATGGCACAGAGACCTCTCAATTTCTTGAACATGTTCTACTGTATTTCTCTCTGCTGAAGTAACTGGTCAGATAAACATTAAATAAAAAATGTTGTCTAATGAATCAAGCAACAACAGCTTCATACAATTAAAAGCTAGTATGGAAATAAGGGCATGCACATTCATCTGCAAACATACTGGGAAGAATATAAAATTTAATAGTCTCAGTGTAAACTTTCTCATCCTTAGCATGAAATAAATGGGAAACAGAGAAAATTAATTCATTCTTTGCTCTTTATGGAGAGCTTGCTCTATTCCTGCTTACATTTCATGCACTTTTTTTTCTATTTCTTTTTTATTTATTTATTTATTTATTTAAAGATACTGAGATTACATAAATGTTACATTAAAAAATGTAGGGGATTCATGTACTTTTGCCTCTACTTTCTTTACCTAAGTCTTCCCTTTGAGTCTTCAAATGAGTGGTTTCCTCTTCCCAAATACCCCAACCCAGTGCTATCCAATAGAAATATAATGTGAGCAATATATATAATTTTAAATTTTTAGTAATCATATTTAAAAAAAATAAAAAATGGATGAAATTAATTTTAACAATATATTTTCTTTAACCTAATATATCTAAGATATTAGCATTTCAGCATGCAGGAAATATAAAAAATTAGTAATGAGAGATGTTACAACTCATTTTTCATATTAAGTGTCCACATGCTGCACCTAAAATACACCTCCATTCAGCCTAGCAGCGTTTCAAGGGCTGTGGCCACTATATTGGGCAGGGCAGTTCAACCACTGCATCAACCTAAAATCTGTCCACCCATCAGTATACCCGTGATTAGTTCTGTGAGCTAAGCAAAGAAGTTTGTCTCCTGGAGTCTTGTCTACAACTACCTGATCTCTAAGATCACTTCAAATTTTAAAATTCTGTACTTCTTTTGATCCCTACCTCTTCCAAATGAGTCAATCAATCTCATTTTTAGTCATATTTTCTACCAGTCTAGTAAAATTTGAGATAGTAAGCTATTTGTTTCTATATGTGTTTGGACCTGTGTGCAAAAATTGGCCCATTTTCAGATGGCTCAGTCTATCTGCAACTTAGGAAATGAGATTGGTGCAGGAAAAGATAATAATTTAAAAGATAATTAAATTAATTTTAAAACCATTTTTAAATTTAGGTTAAAGTTAATGCGTTTTACCCATATGTGTGGGAAATTTAATTACATATGCACACAAATAATAAATAAAAACCCATACACCTATATGAAAGGATATTCATTACACTATTTTTATTATAACAAAATACTGGAAATAAATTACCATCTAGAGGGGCAAATTAAATAAGCTATAGGTCTTCCATAAAATGTACCATCATGCAGCTATTAAAAAAGAAGAGTGAGGTAGTTCAGACCCAAATAGAAAGATGCCAAAATTTTTTTTTGTAAAGCAAAAAAAGGATAGATCCATAACAATGTGTTCTACATTGGGTACTGCCTTATGTGAGGGGGGAAAAACATACTAGAAGTTTGAAAAAAAACAAAAAACTTATCATAGGGAAGAGTGGAGGCATCTAAGGGGGGGTCCTGCATGCCTAAGGGACAGAGAGAGGGGGATTCACTTGTACTGTATTCTCTATATACCTTTTAAATTTTGTACTTGTCATTTCCTATACAAAAATAAATAGAACTTCAACAATTATTTTTAAGTGAGCTTAAGAACAAATTAACTTAGAGAAAAAATGTCCAGATCCTACAGTTTTCAAACAATAAACCTGTCTGCCTTGCAGGTTAATTGTTAGGAGCAAATGAGCTTGCTCATGCAGGTGTCCTGCACAGCCTGACACACAGTAAGTATTAAATAAATTAGAGGGAAGCAGATGTGGCTGAAGTGATTGCACTCCCGTCTACCATATGGAGGTTCCCAGGTTCGGTGCCCAGGGCCTGCTGGTGAAAGCGAGCTGGACCTCATGGCAAACTGGCCCGCACGGAGAGCTCATGCAACAAGATGACACAACAAAAAAGAGACACAGAGGAGAGACAGTGTGAGACACAACAAACCAGGGAGCTGAGGTGGCTCAAGCAATTGAGTGCCTCTCTCCCATGTCAGAAGGTCCCGGGATCGGTTCCCGGTGCCTCCTAAAGAGAAGACAAGAAGAGAAGACAAGCAGACACAGAAGAACGTGCAGCAAATGGACACAGAGAGCAGACAGTGAGCGGAAGCAGCGGGAGAGGGGGGAGGAATAAATAAATTAAAGTGAATCTTTAGAAAATTAATTAATTAATTAGAGATAGGTTTGTTATTAAAATAATAAAGATGCCCTATACTCTCATTAAAGATTTATGAAACACATTTTAATCAGTAATTGGTTTGAAATCTTTTTTTTTAAATTTTATTCCAGTGTCATTACTTCTTTGGGAGGAGCATGGTGGAATGTAAGAACAGAAGGTGGTGGGAAGAGAGGGCTGGGCTCAGATCCCAGCTCTGTAACTTATTAGAGAGTCACTTTAGACAAAGGTATTTTCCTTTCCTTTGAACCCGTCTCTGTATTTGGGTTGGGAGTGTCTATCAATGTGTAGATTAATTGTTTCCTTACATAGGCTTAGTCTGAGCTTCACATGGAAAATCTCAACCTCACTCAGGAAAGCCAAAAAGAATTGGCTTACAACGTTTTTAACATTGCCTAGCTATATGCTATTTTCCCTTCTCCCTTTTCCTTTTTCCTACTCTTCCTCAGCAGCACTCCTTCATCATCGATGGCACATCCAGCCAAGGGACTTGTATCAGAAATGGTGGCCACATATCTGTAGGATAACGGGTACGATGGAAAGATATCTTGAAAGTGGAAAGAAGCAAGAAATTGGGAGAACTGTGTAGACCCAGCAAGTATCCGCTCACAGTTCCTAGTCACCAGCCCAGTAGAAGTGAAACTCTGAACATGACAATAATTAAATCTCCACCTGCAGAAAGAATAATTGAGAGTCTCTCAAGTCTGTTTGGCAGCACAGTGAACAAGACTTCATCTCAGAGCAGAGTCTCCTCAGGGGCTTCCTCCCCACCCACTGTCACAATGGCCCTAGTAGTAGAGGAACCTTACCCCAGAGACTGCCCCAGAGACTCAAAGGGTTAGAAATAAACACAAAATTTCTCAAAGGGTATCATCTGAGACCACTTGAAACTCAAGGCATCCTCAAGTTGGGATAATAGGGTAAACTTTTAAATGCCAGCTACATTTTCAAGAAATAGTTTCAATATGTTTTCATGTAAAGTATCTATAAATATCTCTTTTTAAAAGGTACAATAAATAAACTACTTTCCATGTGTTTCCCAGACTTTTTGCACACTCTTTGGTCTTTTTTGGAGTGTATGTATTGTATTATTTTCAGATTAATTATCAGATCATTTGCTTTAATTTAGAGGTTATTTCATGGAAAAACATACTAATGTACAGTTTAAAAGTAAGTTTGTCCTATACTTCCCAATTTTGCAGACATCTTGTAGAATCATTTGGTTAAAACCTTACTGGAAGGGACTTTCTGGGAAGGTAGAAATTCACATCCCTATCAGCCCATCTTGCCCAAGTGATTCTTGCACAGGCTAAAGTTTGAGAAAATGATTGCTAGGCAGGGCTGCACAGGCTAATGCACAGCTGTCAGCCAAGACAGTTTCGGAGGGCTGACTGCAGCCTTGCCGCTGTGCCCAGGGCCTCCTCGCTTAGTGGGCCGAGAGCACCAGCTCTGAAGTCAGGTTTGCTGGCTTGAATTTGGCTCCACACTTTACAGTGGGGTGACCTCAGACGAACCACTCAACTCTTTAGCCTTGTTTCCTCATCTACAAATAGGGTTAATAATAGTACTTAACTCACAGGGTTGTAAGGATTCACTGAGGTTGTTTATATAAAAAGCCCTTAGCAGAGCGGTGCTAGGAAAGTGCTTAAGAAGTGTTCTATAAGAAATGAAGTCGTGAAGCATATGACAACGTGGACGAACCTGGAGAATATTATGTTGAGCAAAGCAAGCCAGACACAAAAGGACAAATACTGCATGAGTGCACTATTTTGAACTATATTGCGTAAACTCATGGAGTTAATAGTTAGAATATAGTCATCAGAAAATAAAATGAGGTTAGAGAATGGAACTTCATGCAGAATTGGTTAAAAGGTTATTTGTAAATCTTTGGGAATGAATAGAAATGGTGAAAGCACATCATAGTGTTTATAATTAGCAGTGCTTTTATGTGGGTATGACAGTGGTTGAAAGGAAAGTCTAATGACATGTATATTAATAGAGGGAAAACTAAAAAATGTAACATGGGATTGTATAACAGAGTGAAACCTCATATGACTATGAATATGGGTAATATTGCATATATGACTGTTTTTACAAAATATAAATACAAATAAACTAGAGAGATGGAGACAGAATAGCAGCTATGTATGGCAGGGGAAGCATAGAGAGATTGAGAGGTGATGAGTTTTTTTGTTTTTTGTTATTATTATTGGAATAATGAAAATGCTCTAATGATTGAAGTGATGAATGCACAACTATGTGATTATACCAAATACTATTGATTGTACACTTTTGATGGATTTATACTTTATTAATATGTATCAATAAAATTGGTAAAAATAAAAAAATTTAAAAAAAGAAGTGTTCTATAGCTGTTGTTATCATCATCACCACCACCATCATCATCCTTGAGAGAAATAGAACAAAGAGTGGCCTCTTCTCAAACTGAATTCCCTGTTCCCACTTATCTAACCCTCCCACATTCTTATTCAAGTCACCTCCCCAAAAACCCACGTCAGTAAAGGGGGTGAACTCAAACACTGAGAACTTACCCGCATGATTTTCACTTTAGGATTGGGTTAGTTTTCACACCTAAGATTGTAAGCCCACAACTCCTAGCCAATGGGAGATGGGTAAGGTTGGGGAGGGAGGGAAATGGGACGTTGCGTCAGGGAAACTATATAATCTTTGTTCTTACTATGTAATCTTTGTTCTTACACTGATCACGCGCACTTGCCCGCTTACATTAGCCTGGGCGTGCGCCCTTTCTCATGAGAAAGAAAGAAATTACTGCTGCCTCTAGTCCAACTCTCTGTCTTCAGAACTTTTATCTTGAGTAAGTAGTCACCATCCCACTCAATCCCCATCATAAATGTTATAATGAGTGTGTTCCTTTCCCAGGGCTCCTGAAACATGGTACCACAACCGGAGGGCTTAGAACAACAGGAATTTATGTATTCTCTCACCGTTCTCAGGCTAGAAGTCTGAGATCAAGGTGTTGGCTGCACCAGGCTCCCTCTGAAGGCACTAGGGGAGGAGTTGAGGAGTTCCTTGGCTTGTAGCTGCAAAACTCCAATCTCTGCCTCTGTCACCACAGGGCCTTCTTCCCTGTGTCTCCCCTGAGTCTCCGTGCATCTCCAAATCTCCCTCTTCTTGTAAGGACACCAGTCATTGGATTTAGGACCCACCCTCATTCGGCATGACCTCGTTTTAACTTGATTACATCTGCCAAGACCCTATTTCCTGATAAAGTCACATGACCAGGGACTGCAGGTGAGGACTTCAACATATCTTTTTTCGGGGGACACAATTCAATCCACAACACTGTTACCGAGTTTCAGGTCTGGATTAATCCCTGGCCTTGCCCTACTGTGATGTGTAGCACTGACACAGGTGTGCAGGGGGCCTGCAGGTCTGCCAGGAGGGGCCCAGGGACCGCAGCTAGGAAAGTCTTAGGAGCTGTGGGGGTCAGCAGCCGTGGGGCAAAAGAAGCACGGTAGGCACCATGCTGTGCGCTATATCTGCTGGGTGTCAGGGTTTTAGGAAATAGTGAAGGCAGCTAAACATGAGCTTCTCTTTCTACCTCTGTTCCCAGCCAAGGAAACCAACTGCAATTACCAAGGATACAAAGGGAATCGCTCCAAAACATGTTGCAAAACGCCTAGTTTCTGGGCCAGATGCAGCCAACCTGTGCTATACAAGCTAAAACAGGAAGAAAAGTGGGGCAAGAAGGTGCCTTTGTATTTATTTTTCCTTCAGTCCCAAGAGCACAATGAAAAGAGACTTTCAGCTTGGGGCTTCTGCTGCCAGAATTCCAGCAGGGCTTGTCAAAACCCTCTGGCCAAGTGTGCCTTCATTATTCCTTGGGAATCCCAGTTGCAGAGGCATTTCTCACAATCCATTTAGACCTCATCAGCATCTAAATCTTTCTATAGTGATGGCTCTTGACTTTATTTCATCAGTGTTGAATGTCCTGGTTGGAACCCTAGGGATGCATCCCTTAGAGGTTACCCACCCAGGGTTTCATGGAAAGCAAAGTGAACCAACCAAACACATTCCAAAGCATTGTTTCTCCTCTTCAGTTCTTCGGGCCTGGACAACTGATAAAATGATACTGATGGACCAGCCCCATCCCCAAGGCAAGGAGTCTCTTCAACTGCAAGCAAAGCAATTCCATTCCTCTGCCCCATAATATCTACGACCCTTCTCAGCCTGAAGCAGTCAGAGCAGACATGATCCCAAATCCCTCAAGACTGAGGAATGAAGAAAAATAAGGGGGGAGTGTCACCACTGACTAAAGCAGATATATTGTTATTGACGTTACTATCTTGTACTAACTGAGTAACTTGTAACATTGATATAAAAAATAATTTTTAAATTAAAAAGTTAATGAGAGGAAAGGTGTGAGATAATTGGGAAAATATTGAGACATGAATACTTTGAATATAACTTAGACCTTTAAGAGAATGGTTCTCATTTATTCCCTACCCTCTACTGTAATTCACTTAACAGGAAAAAAAAGAAGCAACTGAAATATAGGATATGGTCCTATCAGTAATTGACACCCTCCTAGAAAACTAAAAAGATTAAGAGTTAAACACACATGGGGAGCAGGTGTAGCTCGGTGGCTGAGCACCTGCTTCCCATGTAAGAGGTCCTGGGTTTGATCTTTGGTACCTACTTAAAAAAAAAAAAAAAAGTTAAACACACACACACATTTCAAAGTATAAGTCACATCTGCTGGGCCCTAAAGCAAAGAAGATTCTGGGCCTTCATGCTTAGGATTCCCTTCTTGTCATCCATATTTGTGTCAGATAAGCCCAGGATGCTGGTCATGCTAATGTGTGAAAGGTTAATTGGGAGGCGGGGGTAGAAGGGAGCGAGGATTGGAGGAAGACACGTGAGATGTACCGTGGGGGTGAAGGTGAAGATGAGTGGATCCATGGTACTGGTGGAGAGACAGGCACCTAAACTGATAATTACTTTAATTACACACAGTAATTTGTGGGAGGGTAAATCCAGAAGTAAAATTAATAATAGTAATTGCTTCTTTCACTTACTGAGCACTTATTAAGTGCTCTTCAAGTATCATCTATAGAAGCCTCGTAACAATGCTATGAAGTAGGTACTTGTAGTGGGTTGAATAGTATCCCTCTCCCACCACCCCATGTGCACCTGGAACTACAGATGTGACCTTATTTGGAAATTTGGTCTTTGCAGATGTAATCAAGTTCAGATGAGGTCTACTGAGAGAGAGAGTGAGCCTAAATCCAAAGACTGGTGTCTTTATAAGAGAAAGGAGCGGGAGAGTGGGATACAGAGACTGGGGTAGGAAAAAGACCATGTGAAGATGCAGGCAGAGTAGAGTGATGCAGCTACAAGCCTAGGAATCCAAGGAGGCTGTGAGCAGCCAGAAGGTAGGCAGAGACAAGGAGGGATTCTTTCCTAGAGCCTCCTCAGGGAGCACGGCCCTACTGATCCTTTATTTTTCACTTCAAGTCTCCAGAACTATGAAAGCACAAATTTCTATTGTTAAAAGCCACCCAGGTTTTGGTACTTTGTTATGGCAGCCTTAGGAAGCCAGTACAGACCTATTATTGGCCCCATTTGAAGGATGAGAATACTGAGGCTTAGAGGAGTTAAGTGATTTACCCAAGGACGTACAACCAGTTTAGTAGTAGTGCCAGGACTAAAACCCAGGTAGTCTGACTTAGAAGCCAGCCTCCTCACCCTACTAGTTTTTCCATTAAATTACATAATACTTGCTATATACAGTGTATATATAAAACACTGAATAAATCAACTATTCTTTGAGTTTCTGTTACACGCAAATGAGTGCAATTCCTAAATGACACAGTGCTCCTTTCAATCATTGAGCCAATAAGCAAGGCTTTGCTCAGGGTTTGCTCTGAGCCCAGTCATGTGCTGTGGACAGTCACCACAGGGCCCTTGCCCCATTCCCAAATAGGGCTGTCCTTCTTGAAGGGGTCAGTGTAACCAGGTATGTGTACATTGATTCCCCATCCCTTCTTTCGCAGATGGTGGACTCAGTCCCAGGGTTAATAGAGCAAACTTTAAATCCCCACCTTTGGCTCAGGTCACACACAGACCAGAGCATGCAGAAAACCAAACGGCTTCTCACAGCATCCACAAAGCCACCTGTACTTGAAGCAGTCTTTGCTCCAGCTTCAGGAATCTTGCAGAAGAACGCTTTGGCTTCCTTTAAGAGAAGGCCTATCTGATTAAAAGTGCAACAGTTCTACGGAATAAAAAAATTGCAGATTTAATAATTCAAAACTACTGTTAAATCAATGTACTTTCTGTTGGTTTGTCAATGTGGACTTTTTTCAAGTAGATGATTTCATTATAGTGATGAATACCAACGACACAATTTAGAGACTGTTGTTATAAGTTATGGTCTGTTGAGCCAAACAATCCATATTTGCTATTGAATAAGTGTGATGACTATAGCTCCTAAAGAATAATGGGCCTTTATCATGTTTCTCCACAGGGCCCTTCCTGCCATTGTAAGGGCCATCACTTCCCTCCCTGGGATCCTCTCCTACTCCAAGAAAGGAGCTCCCATCTGGCTGACAGGTGGCAGGTTTTATGGACAGTGACTGACAAGTTAGTTATGAGTCCCAAACCAAAATGCCACTTTTCCTAGTAAATGAAGACAGTAAATAAAATTCATTTTTAATCTACGCGAGGTCCTGTAGAACTTAAATGGGAATCAAGTATGGCAAAAGTTCATGTCAACCCAATCCAACCGAGGAGGTATCTGTTGAGTTCGTACCCAGGCTAGTTAGTCTGCTGAAGGGGACGGAACCCTGGATATGGAGTGAGAAGAACTGTACTGAATTCCTGATTCTACTGTATTCTAGTAGCATTACCAAGCAATCACTTTACTGCTCTGAGCCTCAGTTTTCTCATCTGTTGAATGGGGAGAATAATCTCTACTTTCTAGAGTTGTAATAATTACTAAGAATAGTGTATGTTAGCACCTGGCACAAAGCAGCTACTCAGGGAGGGTGAGCTGACTCTGATTCTATTAAATTTTTTGACCTGACAAGCCTTGTGCCACCACATGGTGGCAGGAGCCTCTACTTCTCCCTCTGTGACATTTTATTATTACTTTTCCTCCTTACCCTTACTGGCAGTACCTGCCCATTAAGATCAGTAGGCAGGATTTTTGCTGCTTCTCTGAATTTTCTGTGGGATACCTCTCTTAGCTTACAAGTCTTCCGTGTTTGATGGCATTAAAGTAGATGACAAGCAACCAGAGGGCAGGCAACTTGATGTCTCCTTGTTTCACGTTCCCAAAGCATGGGCAGGCAAGTGCCCAATTGGCCCCATTTACCTTCTTTCTCCCTACCACACACACACACACGCATACATACACATACTTGTGGCACCTCCAGGTAGGATCCACAGACAATTCAGTTGCATAAAGGTGATGATGGTGGGGTGTATGTGTGTGTGACAACCTCATCCTGGTTTACCTGGGACTTTTCTGGGTTTTGCACTAAAAGGTCAGCATTCAGAGACACTTAGTCACCCTAGGTGGGGGCGCTGCTGGTGTGTGGATTTGCACTGCTTCTTTGGGAGGACTTTGCCTACTGTCTGCTGAGCAGGCCTTGTGGCTGCACCACCTCCATCTCGACTTCAGAGATCTCGCTGCCCTGGGGACCAGCGCCAGGATCACCTGGACACTCCTGCCTCGGGGCTCAGTGGGGAAATAACAGCCCAGCCCGAGGGACCAGCCTTTCTCAGGGCACCTTCTCCTCAGGGCAGGGAGGTGGCTAGATGGGAGCTAGCACTAATTAACAAGTCCCATGTTTCACCTTGTTTCCCCAGGTTGCTCCTGACAGAACCGGGAGGACTGGGAGGCTGCATGTCTCAGAACCCAAGCCAGGTGTCCCCTGCTGGTTACTAATGCCTCCCTCCGCAGACAGAGGCCTGCAGTGATCACCGTGCTGACACTTTGGCAAGTTATTTATCCTTTGGTAAAGGTTGCCCTTGTATCCAACATCCAATAGCTACTCAGCACCCACACTAGGTGCAGGGCTTGGTACTCTGTGGACACTGTCCCCTGTCCTTAGGGAGTTTGCCATCTTGTTTCTACATCCTCTTCAGGGTTCTACCCACACCCATTCTGGTGACTATTTCCCAGTGACTAGCTCTGAAGGTTCTTCACTCTTATATCCTCCCAACCCTGACCTGTTAAATTTGGGGGAAGCTTTATCAGTCTTCATAGAACTCATACATACTTGATCCCATTGACTGGCAGAGTCTCTAATGCCCATTTTACAGGCTGCAGGTACAAGCCTGCAAAGGTTGAGTGACTCGTCCAAGAACATAGAGCTAATGAAGGGCAGGACTAAAGGCAATTTTTGGCTGCCCAGCTTCAGTTTCCCCTTCTTCTGTGTTGGCAGCCTATTTTTGCTGCAGGAACCAGCACAGTCCTCTCCATGGTGTTGGGAATTTGTGGGAACAAGAGCAGGCCTGAATGAAAGAGCACTCACTCTCCTGGACCACCATGATTGTTCAGCATGTGGCCAAGCCAGGCCATTGAGCCTCAGTCCCAAGACTTTTGCTGGAACTGTTAGGGGGAAAAGTGCTTCCTGCCTATTGGGGTGGCTCAGTTGGGATGATATAATCCTGGTCACTTTTGCTATCACATGAGAACAACCTGTCTGAGAATGCAGTCAACCCAGAGGAAAGAGGGCCAAGACATAGACACTGACCTGACAGGGTGGTTTGAGCTTTGCATCTTTGGTTCAGCCATGCCAGAAGGTAATTAACTGGGAAGTGGATATGGCTTAAGTGGTTGAGCTCCCACCTACCCCATGGGAGGTCCTGGGTTTGGTTCCTGGTGCCTCCTAAAGAAGACAAGCAAGACAGCAAGCTGATATAATGGGCTGGCATAGCAAGCTGATGCAACAAGATGACGCAACAAGGAGACACAAGGAGGAAAACACAATGAGAGACACAACAAAGCAGGGAGCGGAGGTGGCTCAAGAGATTAGGCACCTCCCTCCCACATGGGAGGTCCCTGGTTTGGTTCCAGTGCCTCCTAAAAAGAAGGCGAGCACATCGAGTGCAAACAACGAGGGGGGTGGGAGAAATAAATAAATACATCTTTCTTAAAAAAAAAGGTAATTAATTTATCCCTGGACTTCACAGTTACATAAGGTTATAAATCCCACCACCACCTCCTTTTTTTTTTATATATATTAACCCAGTATGAGTTGGGTTACTGTGTCTTGAACCCAAAGAAGCATTCCTAGCACAGCTGCAGCTTTCTGACTCCATGACCCATGTTCTTTCTGTTCTACAATGCTGTCTCTCTGTCTCCCCAAAATGCCATACACATTCCCATTGTCAGCATCTTCACTCCAAGTAATCTCCCTTGACCTGTCCAATCTTCCTTCCAGCCCAGGTCAAGGCTTCTTCTGCTTCTATTGAGCCTCCCTGAACTTCAGCTTCCTCACTGCTCTGCCCCTCTTCTCAGTCCCTGCACAAGTTGGTATCACACATTGCCAAGGTTGTTGGCTCTTGTTTCCATCTTGTCTCTTCAAGTAAATGCTAAGTTCTTCAAGATTAGGGATTGTCTCACACATCTACAATTCCTGAAGCAGTATTGGGAAATAATAATCACTAAATTTGCAGGCACAGTTCTAAGCCCTTTACATGTATTAATTCATGTAATCTTCATAATAAACCTATGAGTTAATGATTATTACCCTTATTTCACAAATGAGGAAAGCAAGACAAAAAAGGTTACATGGCTAGAAAGTGGTGAAAACATGATTTTAACCCAGAGCCCAAAGAATTAATCATTATATTATACTGCTTCTTAGTAAACATTGATAAATATCAATTGATTGAACATGGGGAATTGAAGAGATTGAAGAGTTACAACAAACCTAAAGCAGTAGTTGTTCCTCTTTGGAGATGGGGTCATGTACCTCTCTGATGACAGTTTCTTTATCTCCTAGAAAATGCACACCTCATGCACAGGCATGCACACACACACACATACACACACACACACACACCTGCATATATAACATCTTAGGAAGTTCTCAGATCCCTTCTTCACCTTCTCACTAAGCCTATCTATTTTCCACCTTAAAGAAAATGATGTTTCCCCTGAAAACTCAGGTTTATATCTCTAGAAGTTTCTCTAGAGGTCTGGACCAGGCTTGTGTGTTTAGCTCTGTGGTGAAGGGTCCTGATTTTGTAGGATAATCACACTGTCAAGGTCAGAAGCAAAGGCTGTGGCCCACCTCTGTGGGTCTCCAGCTGGTGTTTGTGGGCTCCTGCCCTGTGGACTTCAGGCTCCAGCCTCAGACCTGAGGGCAACAACCTTACAGAGAGTATCAAACTAGCCCCCACACTTGTAAAAGGTTAAATTCCTATAATAAAATTCCTTTATGTACATATAAAAAATCTCCTAGTGGTTCTTCTTCTCAGATTAAACCTTGACTAATACACCACCCCAAATCCTTCTAGTAAATTCCTCTTTACTATAAGGTATCCAGAGTTGATTTCTGTTGCTCACAGCCAAAAAAATTCCATAGGGGGAGAGTTTAAGTGCAAGAGATGGACAAACCTGGATCTCCTACTTGCTGGATGTGTGACTTTAGGAAATTTTCTTAACCTCTTGAAGCCCATTTCCTCATTTATAAATGTACACAAGAATCGTGCTTACCTCAAAGGTTTGTGATGAGAATTCAAGGATACGAAGCATGAGAAACACTTTGTACAGTACCCAGCACACAGTAAGTGCTTGTTTTAGTTTGCCAAAGGGCCGCCGATACAAAGTACCAGAAATGGGTTGGTTTTTATAAAGGGGATTTATTTGGGGTAGAAGCTTACAGTTCTAAGGCTATAAAAAGCTCAAACCAAGGCACCATCAGAGATGCTTTCTCACCAAAGTCAAATGCCACGTGGCGAAGATGGCCACCGATATCTGCCTTCCTCTCCAGAGTCTACTGTCTTTCGAGCCCAGCTCCTGGAGCTCAGTTGTCAGCTATCAGGCATAGGGCTTGTCTCTTCTTGAGCCTCCTATATAAGTTAGGCTGCTCCACTTTCTTCCCAAGATCTACTGCAAGCTATCAGGCATATAGCAGGTTCATCTCCTCTTGAGTTCCTCTAGTCCTCTCTCACATGGCCAGATCAAATATGGCAGAGCTTCCTTATCCTGTGTCTGTGTGACTCTCTCTGTGTCATGGTGGGACTTCCAGGAAGATGGTGGACGAGAAAGACACGGGACTCTTTTTCTCCTCCAGAAAAATAGCTAGAGGACAGACTGAAACAGACTGGAAAAAGATCTTCTAGGGTTTAGGACACCAGGCGAAGGCTGGACACTGCCAGGAAAGAGGGACAAAGGAGAGGAATTGGGATGACAGAAATATGAGTAGAAACCAGCAGCTGCTGCTGCTGCTGCCAGCACCATCCCCCACACTAAAGACACTTCAGAATTCCCAGGCCTCTGGGCCTGTGGCTACAGTCAAAGGGGGCTCTAGGGATCCACCACCCCAGGAAGGGGGAGAGAGAGGGACAGAGCCTAAGGCTGACTCAGCTTCTGACCCACAATTTGGTCTGCTGTGTCCCAGGAGCCCTTCCAGGTCTGGTGGGGCTGCACCATTGCTTGCTTTGGGAGCCAGCAAGGGGCTAAAGATATACAACCCTCCCAATCTCCTTCTCTACTAACTGGGACTGCTTGTTGAGGACTCAGAGGGGAGTGGAGGTGTTTCCTACCTGGGAAAGGGGAGGGGGCTGCCAGAGGAGGCTGGAGAACTATCACTGAGAAAGTTTGAATTACAAGGCTCTTCCAGGCAGGAAGATGTATCACATTCATCTGGTCTGTGTTGCATCAAATACGCTAAAACCAGGCATTGAACCGAGAGCTGCCAAAGAACACCATCTGCTTGCAGACTGTGGAAGTGCATAGGAGAAAATTAAAAATAATTAAGAGGCTTTTTCAGGCCTCTATAGCCTCCCTCCCAAAGGCCCAGGAAACAGGTCTACAACCAATTACTGGGTCCAGAGCCCAGTTTTAAGCAACCAGCAGGGACAATCCTAACAATCCAGGTCAAGCCAAGAATCAAAGAGCAGTGGTAACACATAGCCTCCTGCCACTAAATCCCCACAAAAGAGAAAGAAATTGAGCATCTGAGTAAACTACATCCTAATCAGATGCCTAGACATCAGCAAACAAAATTACCAGCCATACTAAGAAAATAGAAGACATGGCCCAAGAAAAGGAATATATCAAAGCCCCAGAAGAGATGCAGGATTTGAGAGAACTAATTAGCAAGATGCGCACAAATTTCGAAAATCAAATTAATGAGTTGAAAGACAATATGGCTAAAGAGATAAATGACATCAAGAAGACACTGAGCGAGTGCAAAGAAGAATTTGAAATCCTGAACAGAAAAGTAACAGAGCTCATGGGAATGAAAGACACAATAGGTGAGATCTCTCTGTGTCTCTGCTTTTATCAGACCCAGCAAGAGGGCAAAGACTCAACCTGAATCATGCCCCACTGATGTAGTCCAATCAAAAGTCCTAAAGTGGGGGAGCATGTGTAGCTCAGTGGTTGAGTGCCTGCTTCCCATGTATGAGGTATTGGGTTCAATCCCCGGTACTGCCTTCAAAAAAAAAAAAAAAATCCCTAAAGCTATCTTATTGAGTAATCTAATCAAAGGACCATCCACGGAATTTTTTTTAAAAAGATTTTTATTTATTTATCCCCCGCCCCACCCCGCCTTGTTTTGCACTCACTGTCTGCTCTTTGTGTCCATTTGCTGTGTGTTCTTCTGTGTCTGCTTTTCTCTTTAGGTGGCCAGGATCAGTTCCTCCATGGAATTTAAAGCAATCAAAGGTTATCGCACTCACAGGAATAGATTAGTTTTAAAATACAATCTTCCACTTTGGGATTCATAAAATAATTTCAAACTGCCACTGTGCTCAATAAGTATTAGGTGCCATTATTTTTTTATTGTCAATATTATCTTTATAGAGCACTCATTTCTCTCTAGAGATATGGTAATAGTTTTCCCTCTGGTTTACTCTTCACTGCTTTCTTTAGCTTCAGTAGCCTGAATTTTGAGAAAGAGAATGAGGCTTCTGCTCCGCATCTGTGTAAGAAGCTTTACTGACCCGATTTGGAAAATCCATAGCATGCACTAAGTGGCCCTTAGTGGATTAGCAGAAACTGTGGCCACCAAGACTCCCCTGCTGAGACTATGGGGTCTGTTTTCTTAGAGCTTCTTTAGGCTGTGACCTCCCAGGTGTTCAGGTGGGTGATAGCATTTCCCCTGTTCTCGAGGCCAGGCTGATTCAGTGTGCAGAGACCCAACTCCAGTCCAGGGCCCTATAAGATTCCCAACCTGTTCGCTGCAAGCCCAGACTCCCTGCAAGTGAGAGCATTATCTTCCACCAGATGAGGGATGTTCTCAGCCCAGATCAAACACTCGTTTATCTAGAGGGTGGTGAAAGCCAACACTCTGCTTCTGTTCCTCCCAGGGAGTTTATTTGCTTACCCTTGTCCCCTCCGAAGGGTGTTGTTTGCACACCTGTTCTCAGTTTCTGGTTTGCTAAAATTAAGGCTTGTCCTGGCTTTTCGGAGGGGATCGATTGTGGAGGGGCCTTGGGAAGGTGAAGGTGCAGAGAGGAGAGACTAGAGGTTTCTAAGGCCTCTTCCAGTGCTCACATTCTGATTTGCAGTGAAAGGCCTGGTTGTGAGCATTCTTTGGGATAGCAAGAAAGGTGGAAGGGGACTTAAAACAAGGAACAGGAAGTGTCAATGTCTTCCACCGTGTGAGGAAGAACTTGAGTCTCTTTTGACCACACAGTTTGTTTTTGGTTGCTCTTTTTAGTTATGTGCTTCATAGCGTCAAAGTTGGCAGATGGAGGGGTGGGGCTCCTGCTCATCAAATTGTTAGAAATAGCTTTTGAAGCAATGACTATATCCCATGCAAATCAGGAGCAAAGAAGGTGGGGAAAAATTCTAGAATTTTTGCAGAAAGTTAAGTGATGATATAAAGAAGTCCTTACTTTGGGAAATACGTTGTATTAATATGAGAACTTATATGGTTCTCATATTAATAGAGAACTTATAAGAAGTTTTTTTAAACTTCTTTTAAAAAAATCAGAACTTATAGAATAAAATGATGGGGCAAGGTGGAGGCATATACTACTTAGTTTACAAAATCATAGATCACTTTATAGAAGCCAAATGTTTCTTGGAAGTCAGCTCTCATGGTGCACTAAAAATAAAATTGACTCTGTAATAAAGCTAGTTATACATCTTTTGGCTAATAAATCCATTGAGTAAAAGCAAGCATAGCCATGCTCTACAGTGTTATCATGTACAAAGTGTTTCTTTCCAAAAAAGCACTCACAGTTTTGGAGGAAATTTCTATAAGATAGTGTCTTTCTCAAGGCCCAACTTGACTTGTATGCCTTCAGGGAATTAAACAATGAAGATTTCTCCAGTTGCATTTGAAAGATAAAATTCCTTTTTTTCTGTGATGAAAGATCTGCAGTGCCCACATTTTCCCACAAGGGGACAGAGCACCACTGGGTCTTTAGGTATAACAAAGGCCTGAGACTCAAATGCATTGCCCTCGGAGAGAGTGCCTCCTTCCCAGGGGGAAGACAATTCACTAAATGTTATTGAGAGGCCTTGGGCATAATTGAATGTCATGTCTCATGAAGTACTAAGTACTTACCAGAAACTTTTTGCTGTTGTCTTACAGAAAAAAGGATGAAATAACTTTGTGTGTTGGGCAGTCCTTAGTCACTAATAGAAAAAATTATTTTCCATCTAAATCACTAACAAAAGTGATTTTAGGCAGGTACCCATATACACTGAATCAATATATTGTTCTCCCTTCAAGTTTCTGTTGTGAGTTTACAGATATGCATGAGATAAAGAGCTCCTTTCATGGTCTACCGGTCTATGGGTCTGTACCTGAATGGAAATAATGCTTATGGTTTGAAACAAATTATTATTAAATAAAAGTACATTCCCAAGAAAGGAAATTTAGGATAGAAGATCAATTTGACTGTTTAGGGGGAGATGCATGGAATTTCCCTTTCATATTTTTGTACCTAGCTGGGCTTCCATTGAATATACACAAAGAAAATATAAGTGATTCAAAGGATAAGAAAAAACAGATGATTCCATTGAGTCTTATCTATATTAATCAGTGGAGAAGATTCAATTGCCAAAAGTGAATGTTGGGGTGCCAAGACCCAGATCTTGCCTAATGAAGCATGAATTGATCACTCCCTACTTTCACCTCATGGGAGAACTTACCCTAGGAGACTTTATGCTTGAGTGTTCTGTCACATCATGGCAGAATCCACTTCTGTTCCCTAATATCCATTTCCCCACCTTCCTTAGTACTAGAATAGCTGGATGTTAGCTGAATATATTATCACACAGAACAAAGTCTATCTTTCTCAGCCTTTCTTACACTAAATGTGGCCTCATGACCAAACTATGACTGATGGGATGAAAGCAGAAGTATATTTTTAAAGGGGCAGTACATCCTTTTTCTTACCTTTGCTACTTCCTGATGGCTGGAATGTAGATGTGATGGTTGGAGCTGGAGCTGCCACACTGGGTGACAAGGTGGAAGAGACATATTGAGGATGGTGGAGAAACAAGATAGGGGGAGCCTGAGTTCCTGGTCATTGCGGAGTCACCAAAGCAGCCGGAAATGTCTATCTAGATTTTTATCAGGGAAAGAAATAAAAATCTGTGCTTTAAGTTTTCAATTACTTGCAACTGAACTTAATCCTAACCAATAGAGATACCTTGAGAAAAAGTGCCATTAGTAAGATATGCTTTTTTTTCTATTTACTCATTTTGCCATTATTTCATTTCATTGCCAATCAACACTTATTGAACAACTGTTGTGTGAAAGTGCTGCTGGATGATCTGGTTTTAAGTTGGCTTAATGATACTATATTGGATCAGGATACCACAAAGTTCAATTGTTAAAGAATTCTTCATGGGAAGCAGATGTTGTTCAAGTGATTGAGCTCCTGCCTACCATATGGGAGGTCCTGGGTTCGGTTCCCAGTGCCTCCTAAAGAAGACAGGCGAGAGGGCGAGCTGATGTGACAGGCTGGCGCAGTGAGATAATGCAACAAGATGATGCAACAAAGAGACACAAGGAGGAAAGCACAATGAGAGATACAACAAAGCAGGGAGTGGAGGCGGCTTGAGCGATTAGGCACCTCCCTCCCATATGGGACTTCCCGGGTTCAGTTCCAGTGTCTCCAAAAAGAAGACAAGCACACAATGAACAGACACAACAAGTGCAAACAACGGGGGGCAGGGGAGAGAATAAATAAAATCTTAAAAAAAAAATTCTTCATGAAAATTGCTCTAGCAGCTGTATAAATGCAGTATAAATGCAGCTGTATTTGGTCACAGCCAAAGCTGTTTCTGACATCCATGTTTTTCCTGGGAGCAGAGAGGCTGTGTTTATCCTGAATCTCCTTTTATAATTTAACTTACAAATTCATTTATATAGTCAAAATCCTGTTCCATCATTCAAGCTTGATGTTTAATGCAAATATACAAAACCTGTGGACGACAGTATTAACCAGAGGCCACAGCATTGTGGAGACAATTCACATCTGCTCCCCATGTTGGTTGATTAAGAACCACTTTTCTGGTTCTGGGGTTGAGGACAGAGCAGGTTCTCTTCCCTCTAGATCTCTACACATGACACAGATTAAGAGCGGCTAGACAAAACAGTTTTCATGCTGCTACTTGTCCACCCACTAGGGAAGATAGGAGTACACTGGCCAAAGAATCTCTCACCATTCCAGGCAGCATTCAGGGGTATAGGTTGGGGGGTGGGGGGGGAGGTGAAGGCCATTGTCCTAGCAGCTGTGTGTTCTCACCCTGCTGGAAGTGGGACAGGTATTCTGTCAGCAGGTCCCAACAGGTCTGAGAGCAGCCTGGGCCTGGTGCCCCAGCTCTCAGGAAAGCAGCATCAGGCCCAGCTCTAATGCAAAGTTCTGTGCAAAAGGGGCCTGACAGCTTAAGCCCACCAAAGCAATGAGGTGGGGCTGCACAACACAAGGAGGCTAGCCAGACATTCAGGAACTGGGGCTTCCTGGGCAAAAATAACAATCACCCACTTATTTTTTCAAACTAACCATAGCACCTGAATGCAGATTGTCATATTATAATCAGGTTGCACAAGCCAGCTTTATATCCAAGGTCTATATGCTTCACCTACTTTAGGGGAATAGTCTGGCTACCAAAGCGGGGGAAGAATCGCTTTACAAAGCGGCATTTGCCTGGAAGGTCCTAGATCCCAGGATGAGATTTCAGGGATCTCTTACTGAGACAATTTACTACCACACCTAGCACTCATGTTGATGCTAAAGAAGGATGGTGTTTTAGTTTCCTGGCTGCTAAAACAACTACTACACAATGGATTGGCTTAAACGACGGCAATTTATTGGCTCACGATTTTGAAGCTAGAAGTCCGAAATTGAGGCTTTAGCAGGTGATGCTTTCTCCCCAAAGACTGTGGCTTTCTGGGGCTGGCTGCTAGCGATCCGTGGGGTTCCTTGACTTTTCTGTCACGTGGTAATGTCCTCTCCTTTTTCTTCTGGGTTCCATTGACTTCCAGCTTCTAGCTTCTCACCTTGGCTTTCTCTCTGTGGCCTTCTCTATAAGGTCTCCAGTAACAGGATTAAGACCCAACCTGATTCTGTTGGCCACACCTTAACTAAAAATAACCTCATCAAAAGGTCTTATTTATAATGGGTTCATACTACAGGAATGGATTAAGAACACATTTTTTTCTGGGGTACATAAATCAGTCTACCACAGATGGAAACTAATTTGCTGTAAAAGCATGCACATTACCCAAGAGCTCCTCTGTTCTGAGATGGCATTTTCTTTTAGGCTTCACATAGGACTGGATGAATTATTTCTAAATACTGTCAACATGGTTGTCTAATTCCACACTTACAGAAAGCCCTCTAAATAACTACACAGTACTTTATATAACTTGCCATGAACAAGAGGGTGTACCGGTTGGCAAACTTAAACATTCTGGTACCTAAGGGGCTCATCCATTATTGTATATGATGAAGTGCCAGCTTGGTCTTTGCATCATTTTGATGGACACGGTCTAGTGTTGGAGAGCCTCAGCACTTCTTGGCATACTGAAAGAGAAAGCCAAGGACCGGCCTCCACAGGGCATCACTCTCTAGACTCAGGACAGTAGATAAGTTTTAGCTCACCTGTTAACAGTTGGTAGTGTCTCCCAGTAGTGTGTGATAAAGCTTACGAGGCTCAGAGAAAGAGGGCCATGATTAGCAATGTATGCAATAGATTAGAGGCAGGGAAGGGTGTAGGTAGATGTGTGGGACAGGGTTATCTGCATCCCAAGTAACATATTTCATCACTTCTAAGAAGCACATTTTTCCCTTACATTTTTACATCTTTGAAGTTAGGACGTATCTTATAATCACTGTGCCGGATTGTATTTTCCCAAAATGGTCACAATATTTCCAGTCCTACATGCTCTTCCAGAACCTTGCCAAGCACCCCCATCAAGAACCTGGGGGGCCTCTGTCCTCTGTGACTGCCTCAACTAAGAGAAAATGGCAAAATGATATTAAGTGAATTATAAAGCTAGGTCATAAAAACGATACAGCTTCTGCAGGCTTTCTCTTTTGGGACGCTCACTCTTGGAACTCAGCCACCATGCTGTGGGGAAGCCCAAGCCATAGAGAGACCCGTGGTTTTCAATCCTGGATGAGCTCCCAGCTGACAGCCAGAACCAACTTGTGAGCCATGTGTGTGAGTGCCATCGTAAAGAAGATCCTCCCCTGGTAGAGCTGCCCAACTGGTCCTCTGTGGAGCACAGATGAGCCTTCCCTGCTGAGCAATGCCCAAAATGCAGATTTGTAAGTAAAATAAGTGATTGTTATTGTTTTAATATACTAGGTTTTACAGTGGTTTGATGTATAGCAACAGACAATGGAAGCAATCGTCGTAAGCCAGATGGTAGTCTTGCAGAGTTGTTATTGCCAGAATGTGTCCACTAAAACTTGTAGAATAAGTGTCAGTTATTTGAAAGAAAATTCTGGAGACAAGAGTGGAGCACTCCCGCTTACCACATGGGAGGTCTCTGGTTCGGTTCCCGGTGCCTCCTAAAGAAGACAGAGATCTGGCATGACGGGCAGGCATGGCAAGCTAACACAAGAGACACAAGAAGAAAAAACATAATGAGAGACACAACAAAGCAGGGAACAGAGGTTCCCAGTGCCTTCTAAAGAAGACAGCGAGCTGACATGACGGGCAGGTGCTGCGAGCTGATGCAACAAAATGACGCAACAAGAGACTCAAGAAGAAAAAAAAACATAATGAGAGACACAACAAAGCAGGGAATGGAGGTGGCTCAAGCCATTAGGCACCTCCCTCCCACATTGGAGGTCCTGGGTCCAACTCCCAGTGCCTCCTAAAGAAACAAGGAAGATGAACAGACACAGTAAGTGCAAACAACAAGGGGGTGGGAAGAAATAAATAAATAAAATAAATATTAAAAAAAAAGAGTGGAGCACTTTTAAAAAAGAAATGCCACAGTACAAACACTCTTGATGGCACAAAGGACAATATTGTAAGGGAAAACACGAATGTCTCTGACTCAATTAAAAAATGACTTAAAAGTGTCAGGCTCTGAATGTGAAGAAATTTTAGGAATATCACACCAAATTTATTTTGCATATTTTCTTTTTTAAGGATGCACAATAATTATACAGAATGAAAAAAATCTATGTCTAAATAAGCTTAAAAGAATATTCAATGATATAAAACAAACACTAAGTGATAAAGCATTGTATCATAGCTTAATTGGCAGCATTTTTCTTTCTCAGTAGTGTAAGATAATCTTACAATGACATTTCAGATTTAATGAAATTAAGGTATTTACTGTTCTTGATTTAAACCTAATTATACCACCAAAACAAGTGTTCTCAGAAAAGAGAGAATTTTACAACCAAATTTTCCATTTTTTCTTTGAAAATTACACACACATACACACAACAAAACAAAAGCCAGTAGCGATTAAGCTTTTTTTAAAGTTCAATCTAATTTTCACAACATTATTCTATAAAACATTTTAGGAATCTTTTTATAAAATTAACTTTCTGAACTTATTCCAAACAAGTAACTTTCAACAAACTCCTGAAATCATATAAATTTTACATATTATGAATGGTTTAGGTGCCTCTAGTCTCTTGAATGGAGGGGAGGGGAATGCTAGGCTTAATGAAAGTGTGATAAAGGCTTGGCTGTTGGTATGCATTTAAAATGGCAACCACCTCAAAATGGCGGATCCAATGACTCAGCATTGCGGCCTCCTCCCCCCTGCCCCTGTATTCTCCCAATATACCTTATTAGGACATAAGCGGCCTGCGAGCCTTGTGGGTACCACCCACCTCCCCTGCCAGGAAGCCCTTTACCCAGCAACAGCTGACTATAGCCAATCATCACACAGACGCTGCCTCCAACCAATCAGCGGGCTACACGGTAGCCCTAAACCCTATAAATTGTACTGCACTTCCCTAATAAGGTAGACCTGCGCCACCAGCCTCGTCTCCGCAGCTTCT
>JAQZBX010011537.1:0-42546 GCA_029593785.1 Cabassous unicinctus
ACAAACACACACACACACACACACACATATAGAAACCTACCCACAAAGTAGTATTAAAATAATAAGAACAACAATATTTTAATGATAATATCAAGGAACATTATTTACCAGCATAGTAGTTATAGCAATATAGTGCACGGTTTAAGAAATGGGATGAAACAATAATGATAAACAGAACAAATTAAGATCTAACCTTGGCTCTTCCTTTCATTGGTTGCTTGATCTTGGAAAGAATACTTCACATTTCTGTGATTCCAATTCCTGATGTAAAATAAGTATAAAAATAATAAATGTATCCATCTCAAAAGTTTGTAGAGAACATTAAATAAGCCATGTCAGCAAAACACTTAGAACACAAAGTGAACAGTAAGTTTAGCTCTTATTATCATTGTTATTATAACCATTAATATTAGTACCAGATACCCTTTCCTTATGTGCAAAATGGATGAGCAATACCAATCACACTGGTTATTAGAAGGATTACATGAAATCACATGTGCAAAGCTCTTACTTCCATGCTATATATATAGTAAGGAATCATAATATATATATACTATATGTTTATTATATACATATGTAATCAATGATAAAATTAATTATATTCAGACAAGAAACACAAATTCTTTACAGTGGCTTTATTTTTTTATTTTTTAAACATCAATTTTATTGATACATATTAATAAAGCTTGCAATTTTTCCAATTTGTACAATTAAGGGTATTTGGTATAATTACATTGTTGTGCATTCATCAATTCTATCATTATTACAGCATTTTCACTATTTCAATAACAATAATGATAAACAAACAACAGACAAACAAATAAGAAAATTCTTCACCTCTTGATCTCTCTCTGTTTGCCCTGATGTACATAGCTGCTATTTCTGGCTATTGTTGCACAATTATTTATTTATTTATTTATTTAGCAGTTTTATTGATATATATTCACATACATTATGACCTATCCAAAGTGTATAGTCAATATCTCTTAATATAATCTCAATGTTGTACATACATCACCTCAAAAATTTAGAACAATTTCATTACTCGAAGAAGAAAAACCCAAAACCCATTAGCATTCCTTCTCCAGCAATACATATCACTAATCTAATTTCACCTTTATAAATTGATTTATATTTACAGTTTATATAAATGCAATCATACTATATGTTGCACAGTATATTTATCTATTAATTTTTATAACTTTTTTTTATTTTTTGAAAGATACTTATATTACATAATTGTTACACAAAAAATGTAAGGATTCCCATATGCCCCACTCCCCACACCTCCCACACCCTCCTACATAAACATCCTTCATTAGTGTGGAACATTAATTGCAATTGATAAATGCATCCTGGGGCTTTGCTATTAAGTATGGACCATCATTCACATTATAGTCTACACTCTCTCCCATACAGTTCTGCATGTTATATGATGATAAATGGCATATATCTGTCATTGCAGTGTCATTCAGGAGGATTCCTTAGTCCCAAAAAAGCCTCCATATTACAACGGGTTTTCCCTCTTCCTGCCCCTAGAGCCTCCAGTGGCCACTACCTCTGCATCAATTTTGTAATTTCTTCCATTTCTAGAATCACAATATGTCTATAGTAGAATGCCTGTAAGTCCACTCTAGTCCATCGTTCTTTCCCCAATTCTGAGGATTCTGGGATGGTTATGCCCACTCAAGCTCTAATTGAGAAGGGGCTTTTATCCCTCGGGGAAGATGGATGGGATTATCTTGCTTTCAGTTGCAGACTGTCTCTGTTCCTTGAGGTAGTTGCTGTCCATCCTCATCTCATTGTTAGTTCTCCTGGGTGAGTCCAATGAGCTGTAGAGTAGGTGTTGCAACTCCACTGAGATTCTGGGTCCAGCTGGCACATAGACAGCCCAAAGACTCCAGTTTCTTGGATGTATACCTACCAACTCCAGCACCAAGTATAGGTTTAAATAGAAGGGACAAATGAGTCACATGTAGGGAAGATATAATTGAGTCCAACTCTGTCACTCTCAGGAGCACAAACTCCAAAGTAAGGGCCTACTGGTAAGGCACCAAACTCTGGAGCTATCTGCCCTGACCATAGGATATGGGTGTCTCCAGAGCCCTCAGGAGCTCCACTATTTGGGGAAGTATCCACTTTAGCAGTCTATGAGATCCTGCTGAGATGTACATAAGCATTACCTCTGGGATGACCTCCCAACTCACTCAAGTCTCTTAGCCATATAAACTCATTTGTCGTTACCTTTTCCCCCTTTCATTTGAGATTTTTTTCCAGTTGCATTGCTAGTTGGTGCTTGGTAGTAATCTCTTGGTGCCAGGAAGGCTCACTCCGGAAGTCATGCCCCATGCTGGGGGGAAGGTAATGCATTTATAGGCTGAGTTGGCTTAGAGAGAGGCCACATTTGAACAAGGAGGCTCTCAGGCTACTTTTAGACAACCCACAACACTAGGCTAAGTTTCAATTTCTAGAGAAAAGGCTCATAAGCATATCATCAATATCAAAGGCTTATTAGTGCATCCTCCTCCTTTGCTAATCATTACCCCTGCCTTAGGGGGACTAATGCTGCTCCATTAGAGAATGTGCAGAGCTCTCCAGGATGGGAATTCAATATTCTCTCAGTTACTGTGTCAATCTCCACCCACTGTGAATATGTCCTGTGAACATTTGAACATTTTTATATACCTTATATATATTCCCAGGTGAACTTCCTTCCATGTATCCTCCATCACTGATATCCCACACCAATGATCCTCCTCTGCCACAGTCATAACCCTTCTATGATACAAAGCTTCTTCAAAAATGAAGCTATTAAATTAGCCAAATACAATTAATAGGAAAATGAAATAAAAATGACAAGTTTAAATATCATAAATAAAATACATAAAAATTTTAAAAACTAAAAATAAAATTAAATTAAAAGATTGGGATATTAAATATAATGAAAAATATTTAATTTTTTTTTTTACATTTTGCCTTTCATTACTGTAATCTCTTGTGTCCTGTCTGCACAGTGGCAATTTCTTCCATTTATTTCCCAGTGTCATACTATTTTTCATTTTGTTTTCAAAGAAGTTTTAGGTCACAGCAAAGTCACACACAGATTAAAGGAGACTCTCATATACCCAACATCCTCCCCCTTTCCTCCCCTTCATATTAATACCTTTCTATATGTGGATGATACCTTTGTTATAACTGATTTACAAGTAGTGAAATAAGCTATTAAACATGGTTAATGGTTTACGTTATGGTTTATATTTTAGACCATACACTTTTCTAAATTTTGATGTATTTAACGCGGCCTGTGTCCATCATTGTAAGATCACATAGAAGGCTTCCATTGCCCACTAAATACCCCCTGTTTGAGCTATTTTATTCCTTCCTCCCCCTCTCCTTGGGGCCCACGGTGAACCCCTGGCTTCATTTCTTGGATGACACAGTTCACACTTACATGTAACAACAATGAGGTCTGGAAATACTGGTTTGTCCTCACCTATTAGGAACTGCCTATGATCTCAAGAGAATCCCGCCTCTCTATTTATGAACAAATTGGTCCTCCTGAGTATGGGAGTCCAAATCCTTCCTGCTCATTATGTGGGTATCCATCCACTGATACTACCCATTATGACAAAATGATCACTCACACACTTTCTAGAAGCCGGCTCCAAGTGTGCCCTGTCCCAAATTCCTCCCCATCCAACACCCTAAACCAGTAACCCTTCCTTGTCATATTGCTATAAAAGCATTCCCAACTTTGTACTTTCAACCACACCCACCAATGTTCAGTGTTCACTTGGTCCCTTTCCCAGCCCTCCACCCAGTTCCCTGAACCTTCAAACCATCCCTCCCCAATCTACCCACCTGTCAAACCTGCACCACTCAACCCAATAATATCACTAACCTCCTATCATATCCCTTCAATACGCAACTACACACTTTCATCTTACCATATTTTATGTCCAGATGGGTGTTGGCTCACAAACTTTTTCTCCCTATTTCCTGTAAATCTATCTTCCAGACAGTAGCTCTCTAAGGCTGCTGAATTTGCTTAATTCATATCAGTGAGGTCATGTACTGTTCATCCTTCAATGCCTGGCTTGCTTCACTCAACATAAGGTATTCAAGATTCATCCATGTTATCCTGTGTGCTAATACTGTATTCCTTCTTACACCTGAGTAATATTCCATTTTATGTATGTAACACATTTTGTTTATTCATTCATCTGTTGATGGCCATTTTGGTTGATTCCAACTTTTTGGCAACAGTGAAAAATGCCGCTATGAACAATGGTGTGCATATATCTGTTCGTGTCTTTGTTTTCTTTTCTTTTGGGTATATACCTAGCAGTGGAATTGTTGGATAATATGGCAGTTCTGTAGTTTTTTGAGGAACTGCCAAACTGTCCTCCACAATGGCTGGACCATTCTACATTCCCATCAGCAATGGATGAGTGTTCCTATTCCTCCACATCCTCTCCAACATTTATAGTCCTCTGTTTTTAAATAGCTGCCAGTCTAATAGGTAGAAGAGGGTATCTCATTGTAGTTTTGATTTGCATTTCCCTAATAGCTAGTGATGTTGAGCATCTTTTCATTTGCTTTTTAGCCATTTGTATTACCTTTTTGGAGAAGTGTCTTTTCAGGTCGCTTGCCCATTTTTTACATGGGTTGTTTGTCTTTTATTTTCGAGGTGTAGGATTTCTTTATACATACTGGATAATAGGCTCCTATCAGATATATGGTTGTCAAATATTTTCTTCCATTAGGTAAGCTTACATTTTACTTTCTTGATAATGTCCTTTGGGGTGCAAAATATTTTAATTTTAAGGAGGTCCCATTTATCTATTTTTTTCTTTCACTGCTCTTGCTTTGAATGTGAAGTTCATGAAACCATTTCCTATTAAAAGTTCCTAGAGATGCTTCCCTACATTATCTACCAAGGTCTTTATGATCTTGGCTCTTATGTTTAGATCTTTGATCCATCTTGAGTTGATTTTTGTGTAATATTTGAGATGGTCTTCCTCTCTCATTCTTTTGGATAGGGACATCCAGTTCTACAAGCACCATTTGTTGAAGAGGCCATTCTTTCCTAATTGAGTGGGCTTGGTGGCCTTGTCGAACATCAGATGACTGTATATGTGAGGATCTATATCGCGATTCTCAATTTGGTTCCATTGGTCAGTATGTCTATCCTTGTGCCAATACCATGCACTTTTGACCACTGTAGCTTTGTTGTATGTTTTAAAGTCAGGTAGTGTGATACCCCCAACTTCATTTTTCTTTTTCATTTTGTCTTTGGCTATTTGGGGCCTCTTACACTTTCAAATAAATTTTGGAATTAGTTTTTCCAATTCAGTAAGATATACTGTGCTAATTTTTATAGGTATTGTATTAAATCTGTGGATTCATTTGGGTCAGATAGTCATCTTAATGATGTTTAGTTTTCCTATCCTTGAACAGAGAATATTCTTCCATTTATTTAAGTATTCTTTGATTTCCTTTAACAGTGTTGTGCTGTTTTCTGTATATAAGTCCTTTACTTATTTAGTTAAATTTATTTCTATTCTTTTAGTTACTATTGTAAATGGTATTTTTTTTCTTGATTTCCTTCTCAGATGGCTCCTTATTGCTGTACAGAAGTACTATTGATTTTTGAACATTCTCTTATAGCCTGTGAATTTTTGAGCTCATTTATAAGTTCTAGAAGGTTTGTTGTAGATTTCTCAGGGCTTTCTATGTATAGGATCACGTCATCTCCAAATAGTGAAATTTTTTCTTCTTCCTATCCAATTTGGATGCCTTTTATATGTTTTTCTTGGCTCAGTGCTTGAGCAAGTACTTCTAAAGCAATGTTAAATAAGAACAGTGAATTTTTTTGTTCCTCATTTAGAGGGAAAGCTTTTGGAATTTCACCATTGAAGATGATGTTAGCTGTGGGTTTTTCATATATACCCTTTTTCATGTTCAGAATTTTCCTTCTATTCCTATCTTTTGCAGTATTTTTAATCAGGAAAAGGTGCTTTACTTTGTCTAATGCTTTTTCTTCATTTTTAGATATGATCATGTGATTTTTTTTCTTTCTATCTGTTTATGTGGTGTATTACATTGATTGATTTTCCTCTGTTGAACCATCCTTGCATACCTGGGATGAAACCCATTTGGTCATGGTGTATAATTTGTTGAATGTGTTCTTGAATGCAATTAGCAACTATTTTGTTGAGGACTTTAGCATCTAGTTCCATTAGAGAGGTTGGTCTCTAATTTTCCTTTCTTGTGGCATCTGTGTTTGGCTTTGGTATTAAGGTAATGGTGGCATCATTGAATAAGTTAGGCAATGTTCCTTCTACTTCTATTTTTTGGAATAGTATAAGCAGGATTGGCGTTAATTCTTTCTGAATGTTTGGTAGAATTCACCTGTGAAGCTGTCTGGTCCTGGGCTCTCCTTAGTTGGGAGGTTTTTGATGACTGAGTCTATCTCTTTACTTGTAATTGGTCTGCTGGGTTCATCAATTTTTCTTTCTGCAATGTAGGCTGCTTGTGAGTCTAGGAATTTGTTCATTTCCTCTACTTTATCATTCTTTTTGTCATATAAATTTTCAAGTTCTCTTCTTATGGTACTCTTTATTTCCATATGGTCAGTGGTGATATCACCTTCCTCATTTCTTATTTTGTGTATTTGCATGTTTTCTCTCTTTTACTTTGTTAGTCTGGCTTGGGTTTGTCAATTTTATTGATCTTCTTGAAGAACCCAGTTTTTGCTTTTGTTTATTTTTTCTAGTTCTTTCTAATTTTCTATTTTGTTTACTTTTGCTCTAATCTTTGTTGTTTTTGCTTTCTACCTCCTTTGGTGTTAGTTTTTTGTAGTTTTTCCAATTCCTCCAGGTATGCAGTTAGATCTTCAATTTTAGCTCTTTCTTATTTTTGGATATGTGCATTTATGGCTATAAATTTCCCTCTCAGTACAACTTCTATTGCATCCCATTGGTTTTGATGTGCTGTATTGTCATTTTCATTCATTTCAAGGTAATTACTGATTTCTTTTTAGATTTCCTCCTTTACTCACAGTTTGTCTAAGAGTGTATTGTTTAACTTCCATTTCTTTGTGCCCAATCTGGTTCTCTGACCCTTACTGTTTTCCTACTTCATTCCATTGTAGTCTGAGAAATAATTTTGTATAACCTCAGTCTTTCTGAATACATTGAGATTTTTTCTGTGGCCTAGCATGTGGTCTTTCTTGGAGTATGATCCATGTGCACTTTAGAAGAATGTATATCCTGCTGTATTTGAGGGTAGTGTTCTGTATATGTCTATTAGATCCAGATCCTCTAATCTATTTATCAAAGTCTGTTTCTTTATTGAATTTTTTGTTGAAATATTCTATCTTACAGTGAAAATGCTGTATTAAAATCCCCCACTATAATTGTAGAAGCATCTATTTCTCTACATCATTTTTCCAGTGTTTGATTCATGTATTTTGAGGCTCCATTATTAGGTGCATAACTGTTTATGTTTGTTCTTTCTTCTTGAAAAATTACCTCTTTCACTAATATATAGTGTCTGTCTTTGTCTCTTACAATAGTTTTGCATTTAAAGTCTATTTTGTCCAATATTAGTTTAGCTACATGTGCCGTATTTTATTATAGTTTGCTTATAAGATTGTTTTCAGCCATTCACCTTCAGCCTCCTTGAATCCCTAGGTCTAAGATGGGTCTCTTGTAGACAAAACATACATGGGGCATATTTCCTAATTGATTCTACCAATATTTGTCTCTTTATTGGTGAATTTAATCCACTAACAGTGTTATTACTCTCAAGGAATTACATTAGCCATATTGTCCTTGTGTTTTTGTAAGTTATATGTTGTTTTTATTTCTCTTTTTCTCTTTTTAATTGTTCTTACACTCTCCTCCAACTCTCTCCTGTTTTTTCCTTGAAGCTGAAGAACTCCCTTTATTATTTATTGAAGTGCAGGTTTCTTATTGGCATATCCTCTTAATTTTTATTTATCTGTTAAAATTTTGAACTCTCCCTCACTTTTGAATGCTAGCTTTGCTGGATAGAGAATTTTTGGCTGGAAGTTTTATTTCTTTCTGTACCTTAACTATGTTATACCACTACCTTCTTGCCTTCATGGTTTCAGATGAGAAATCAGCATTTAATCTTATTGAGCTTCCCTTGTATGTGGTTATTCTCTTTTCTCTTGCTGCTTTCAGTATTTTCTCTTTGTCTTGATCATTGGACAGTTTGACAAGTATATATCTTGGAGTAGGCTTGTTTGGATTTATACTGTTTGGGGTACGCTGAGCTTCCTGGTCTTGTACATCCATCTCCATCAATAAGGTTGGGAAGTTTACAGCCATTATGTCCTCCAACCCTCCGTCTGTCCCCTTTCTCTTCTCTTCTCACTCTGGGATGCCTATAAGGCATATGTTTGTGCATTTTGTGTTGTCATTCAAATCCTTATGTCCCTGCTGGATTTTTTCTATTTTTTTAACTATCTGTTTTACTATCTGTTTGATTTCAGATGTACTGTCTTCCACATCACTAATTCTTTCCTCCACCTGTGCAAATTTACTGTTACGTGCTTCCAGTGTCTTTTTTGATTTCTTGAATTGTGCCATTCATTACCATCATATATGTTATCTTTTTATCTATGTTTACAATTCCTTCAGTATGTTCTTCCAGTGTCTTCTTAATATCCTTAATGTCTTCCTTCACTTCATTAAGATGGTCCATGACATTTGTTTGGATAGCTTTGATTAGTTGTTCAATTTTCTATACCTCTTTCTGGCTTTTAGTTTGTTCATTGGACTGAGCCATGTCTTCCTGCTTCCTAGTGTGGTTTGTAATTTTTTGTTGCCCTCTTGTCATCATTTTATCTTGATGGGTTTATTCAGTTGATTAGCTTCTCTTTTTAACATAGGGTTTTATTTAAAAGCTGTTTCTGTGTGTGTGTTAACTTTTCTCTTTGACACTTTGTTCTTCTTAATCTTTTTCATGGTTGTTGTCTATGTTCCCTTGGAGGAAAAAAAATTCGGGCCAGAGAAGTTGAAAGAGGTAAGAAAAGTAAAAGGATAAAAGTAATAATAATAGTAATTGTTAGATGAGGAACCATTTAAGAACTTTGAAAATGAGTTACTTATGTAAAGCAGTTTAGAGTAATAGCAATAAAAAAAGTGGCATACCAACAATGAAATGGGAAGTCAAATAGGGAAAATTATATAGATTGAATTAAAAGGCCAGTATGATGAGGAGAAAGGGAAAGAGAAAAGAAAAGACAAAAAGAAAAAGCTTAATAGAAGAAAGAAAACAGGAAGATGAGGAAGAAATAAAAATCAGAAAAATTGAGGACTAAACAAAGAGAGGTGGAATGTAAGAAGAACAAAAAAAAGCAGAAAATAGAATGATGAAGGAAGGAAAAGAGATTACTATACACAGAAAAGGTGAAATCAAAGAAAAGGAAACACAGTAACCAGGAATTAAGCAAGCAGCACCTTGAGGAATTTATCTCTTTGTCCAGCTCCCTCCAGATCAATGCCCTGAAGCCTCCTACTCTGTGGGTTCCCAAAACAGCTCACTCGGGCAGGATCTTGCCCCCACTCAGTTATTTTTTGTGAGAGAGATCTGCCTCTGTTTCTTTGTGAAAAAAATTAGAACAACAGAAAAAGAAAGAGATAGGAAGAGAAAAGTAATACTAGTAATGGTAGTAGTACAATGTAGAAGAGCATACGTACAATGCCTAGGAAAGAGGGAAAGAGGGAAAATACAAACAAGAAAAATTGGAAACCAAATAAAAGAGGTGGAATAAAGGAACAACATAAAAGAAAATATATAAAGATGAAGGGGTGAAAAGAAATAGTATAAGTAGAATACATCAGTAGCAAAGTATGAAAAAATAAAACAAAAAAAAAGAAAAGTAAACAAACAGAGAATGAAAGGAAGGGGATACAAAACAAGCAAGAAACAAGACAGCAACGACTCATTTTTAAATAAAAGGAGACAGAAGATAATAAAACATGGAAAAACAATTTTCTTTCTTAGATTCCTAAGGATCTTCTCAGGCTGGTGGTGTTTCTCAGTCATTCACCCTACAGCTTGCCCTCTGAAGGTTTTCATATGGGTTTTAGTGAATAAAGTAAGGGAAATAAGTGAAAATGACATTTGAAAAAATGAGATCCAAGAAAATTTAATACAAAGAAAATGTCTTTATGTTCCCTGTTGTAAAGTCTCAGCTGGATGCCTGGATGTAAAGTTTCAGCTGATACTTTACTAGTGGATCTCTTCTCAAGGAATAGTCAGGAATTCTTTCACTGAGAAATTCTGGGTCCTTATGTTGATTTTCCTTTCAGAAGGCTATCTGCCCCTTTTCCCTGGGGCAGGTTAGATCCCCTACAGTCAGCTGGAGTGGTGTTGATCACATGCCTATCTCTTCCTCCTCACTGATGTAATTCCTTTATTTACCTAGGTGACAGGGTGTGTCTGCCAGCCTGAGGCAATCCCCCTCCCCTCTCCCTGTCAAGATGGCATCCCTTCAGATATTCAAGGGGGAACCTGCTGGCTAACCTTGTTACAAAAAGTTACTCTTCATCACAGGGAATCTGCCATCACACTTCTGTTTGGATAAGGGGCCTAGGGTCTCCACGAAGTCTGTCCACCCTTAGGGCCAGGTATGTAGGCCCATCCAGCCACCAATGTAAGCAACCCCCGAATATTCCTGGCTTCCATATCTGTCCAGTACCCTCCTAGATGATTCACAGCACCTTCCCATGGAGGCAGATGTCTCCTCTACACTCAGTTAGATAAAATTTGCCAGAAGTTTTACCCTCACTTAATTTCTCAGGGGTGGGGGAGGCGATCCCTTCCTGGCAGCGGGAAGGTTAAATAACTCATGATTGCTTCTTTTGACTTCTTCATGACTCTGACCCTCACTCTTCTGGGAGTTGGTAAGCAGTGTCCTGTTTTGCTGTTCCCCAAAGCAGGTACCCATGACAGCCTCTGGCTTTGTTTTGTTGTTTGAGTGAGAGCTAAGATTTACATGTCTAACCCATTGGCCATGTTCCCACAATTCCTACAGTAACTTTTTTATCCTTTCTTTCATTACCATCTGTTATTCCTTGTGACAACTACTACAAATATTCTTCTAAGTAGTTTCTTTGACTATGGCATACACTCTTTTCTGAAGAGTATATATTTTATATCACACAAATAAAAATATTTATATATTTAAAATAAAAATAAATGAAAGAACACTTGACCTATTAAGAAAAAATATTTCCAATTTATACTTATGATGTATCACTAATGCAATTAGTATTCAAATAGGTAACAAGAGTGGGAATCCCATAAATCATGAATTTCTTTGTCAATTTGGGGTCAGAAGGGTGCACACAGGCAATGCAATAAGACTGAAAAACAGTCTGGAAAATTTGATATCAAATGTTATTCAAATTTTAGGGACAATTTAAGTATAACTCCTTTTCCTCTTCTGGGTTCAAAAAATATAGAGATCACTTCTGAAAACAAATGCATGGAGAGTAAAATGCCAGTTTTATTGCTTATGATGTGTAAGGTGAAAGGCCTGGACGTGACGAGTTGGCACTCTCAATGAACTAGCATAAATGTGAGAAAACAGGGTGAAGCTCTGCCTAGGTGTAAAGAACTGAAAAAACAGATACAAGAGTACTGTTAAAAGAGAATTAATGAACCCCACCAATAATTTCCTACTGCAGCCTTAACAAGGAACTATAAACTAGATGATTTTAAAAAACGGAAACTTATCTCTTATAGTAGTTCTGGATGCTCAAAATACTAAATCAAGGTATTGGCAGGGCCATGCTTTCTCTGAAGGATCTAGGAGAGGATAGTTCCCTGCTTTTTCCGAATTTCTAGCAATCTGTTTCCCCTGGCTTGAGGCAGCACAACTCTAAATTCTGCCTGTCTTCACATAACTTTCTTCCTTCTGTGCCTGTTTCTGTGTCTTCTCCACTTCTAATAAGAAATCAATCATAACAGATGAGGTTACAACCAATGCCATTATGACTTCATCTTAACTTGATTGTATCTTCAAATAACATTTTGCCAAATAAGATTATATTCATAAGAACTGGGGTAAGGATGTCACTATATTTTTTGTGGTCTAGAAATCAAGCCATAATGCCCACTTAGTTCTCAAAGCTTGTCTTACACTTCAGCTTAACAAAAACAAGTCAGGGCAAGATGGCAGCAGAGTATGGAGTTCTAAGAGTGCACTCATCCTATAGGGCAGTTAGCAACCATGAAGAGCTACCTAAGACACATGCTTTGGGAGGCAGGAGCCCAGGAGATCTTCCTGCAACATCCTTGAAAGAATGGAAGGAGAAGACTGGCCATCTACAGTAAAGATTCATGAGTAGAGCACTCCATGCCATGGATGCCAGTGCCCTTCCTCCACTGGTGGCATAAGCCACCTCAGGAAATATTCTGTGGCTGGAGCTGGAAGCTACATTTCCTAAAAATGGGGGAGGAAGAAATGGTCAGATACTGATTTCAACTACTGATTAGTCAATTAGGATGGCTAAAGTATAATCCTAAGAACAACTAAAGTTTGAAACTTACCAAGTCAGAATGAGTTCAGTAGCCACCATTTTAACTCCACCCCCAGCTTGAGGTGAAGCAGGGCTGATTGAAAATCACAGTGACTTCAAGGACTGGCTTCATTCTACCTAGTTTGCATTGCAGTCTTAGCCTAGGCACCTGTCTTACATCTGGCAGGGAGGAACCTGGGAGAACAAGCACCAGCCTCTCTGGGCAACTGCAGCAGTTTTGGCCAGCACAGAGTAGATAGTCAGACATTTGGGACTCCATTCCCACTCCCCAGTAAGATAAGAGAGAAACTGTGATTCCTCGACCTCTCTGGGCATCTGCAGCTGATTTCAGCCTGCAGAGATTTTTTTTTTTGAGTGTCTTGAGTCCATCCCTGCTCCTCCCATGTGATAGGAAGGGGCTGGTATTTCTTTAGCCTCTCTGAACAACAGCAGGCATTTTTAACATGCACAGATTTGGTACTCAGATATCTGTAGCTCCATCTCCATCTCCCAATAGTATAGGAGGGGTGATGTGTTCTCTCAGCCTCTCTGGGTACCTGAAGGCACTTTTGGCCTGTACAGACTGGTTTGATGAGTGCCTTGGACTCCACTCTTGCCACCCTGTAAAAAAGCAGGAGCTGGTGCTTACTCAGGTTCTCTGGGCAACTGCAGGTGCTTTTGGCCTGCATGAACTGGACTGTTAGGTGCCTGTGGTTACATATCCATTGCTATTAGGACTAGAGAGAGGTGGTGCCTTTCCAGACTCTCTGTGCAACTGCTGGTGCCTTCTTTCCACACAAATTAGAATGTAAGACTCTCCAGAGGTTCCATCCTTACCTCTAACATGGGATGTTGGGGGACTAGTGCTATGTTAGTCTCCATCTCTCTCTCAGGAAGGGGAGGAATGGGTGTGAAACTTCATCATTCCCTCTGGGCAACTAATACACTCTTGGTCTGCATGGCTTTGATTACTACACATGTCTATGGCTCCATCCCTATCCTTGAGAGAGAAGAAACATGGTAGAAGATTCCTGGAGCAATGCAGGAAACATCAGCTTTCAAAGCTATGGAATCAACTACACCTTCACCTCCTACTACACAATCAGCAAGGGAGAAAGGGCAAGAAAGCACTAAGCTTAAGAAAGAAACTGCACCCAAAATAAATAAACTTAGTAAACCAGATGCCAAGGCACCAAAAAATATTAGAATCCATACTGAGAATGAGGAAGATATGGCCCAGTCAAAGGAAAAACATAAGCTTCCAGGTGACATAAAGGAGTTGAAAAAACTAATCATAGATGTTCAAACAAATCTCCTTAATAAATTCAATGAGATGGCTGAAGAGATAAAGGAGATTAAGAAGACACTGGGGGGAGGGGGCATATAGGAATACCCTATATTTTTATGTAACATTTATGTAATCTAAATACCTTTTAAAATATACATCTATATATATATATATATTCAAAAAAGAAGACACAGGGTGATCACAAAGAATTAGAAAGCATATATAGGAATATAGCAGAATGTATGGGAAAGAAAGGCACAGTAAATGAAATTTAAAATACACTGGAGGCATATAAAAGAAGATTTGAAGAGGCAGATGGTAGGATCATCGAGCTCAAAAACATGGTCTCTGAAAGTGAACAAACAAAAGAACAGATAAAGAATAAAAATGGAAAAAAAATTGCTAAGGGTCTCAGGGAACTTAAATGACAGTAAGAGACATGCAAACTTATGTGTCATCAGTGTCCCAGAAGAAGAGAAGGGAAAAGAGACAGAAGGAATATTTGAAGAAATAATGGTTGAAAATTTCCCAACCCTATTGAAGTAAATAGATATTCTTGTACAAGAAGCACAATATATTCCCCTCTGAATAAATCCAGATCGACTTACTATGAGACACTTACTAATCAAAATGTCAAATGCCAAAGACAAAAAAAAAAGAATTCTGAAAGCAGCAAGAGAAAAGCAGTGCATCACATATAGAGGATATCCCAATAAGATTAAATGCTGATTTCTCTTCAGAAAACATGGAGGCCAGAAGGCACTGATATGATATATTTAAGGTATTACAGGAGAAAAATAGCCAGCTAAGAATCTTGTATCCTGCAAGATTGTCCTTGGCTTGGGAAGGGGAGAGAGATTGAGAGGTGATGAGTTTTATTTGATTATTATTAGTAGTAGTAGTATTAGAAATAATGAAAGTGCACTAAGAATGACTGAAGTGATGAATGTGCAAATATATGATTACACTGAATACCATTGATTGCACATTTTGGATGTATTTATGCTTTATTAATATGTATCAAGAAAATAGATTTGTTTTAAAAAAATGAGGGTGCATTTAGAATATTCACAGATAAACAGAAAGTGAGAGAATTTGTAACCAAAAAGACACATAAGGTTAGTCATCAAAATCAAGGGCCCATCAGTGGATCATTCTCCTTTTCCAGTCACTGCCCCTGCACTTGGGGGACTGTTGTTGTCCTTTAGAGAATGTGGCAGAGCACTCTAGGATGGGAGTTCAGTATTCTCTCATTTATGAAGTGATTCTCTACCCACTGTGACAATGCCCTGTGAACATTTGAACATTTTTATATACCTTATATTTATGCTCAGTTGAACTTCCTACCATGCATTCCCCAACACTTACACCCCACACCCATGATTCTCCCCCACCCTAGTTGTAACCCTTCTGTGATCCAAAGCTTCTTCAAAGATGAAGCCATTACAATAGCTGAATACAATTAATAGGAAAATGAAATAATAATGATAAGTTTAAATGTAAGAGAAAAAATTCTTAAAAATTTAAAAAATTGGGATATTAAAAAAATGAAAAAAAAATTTAACCTTTTCCTTTCATCATTGCAATGTCTGGTGTCCAGTCTGTACCATGGCACCTTCCCCCACTCATTCTCCAGTGTCTCACTATTTTTCATTTTGTTTTCAAAGAAGTTTTTCATCACAGCAAAGTCCCACACAGAATACAGGAGACTATCATATACCCAACATCCTCCCCCTTTCATGTCCCCCATATTAATACCTTTTTATATGTGGATGGTAGCATTGTTATAACTGGTACACACATAGTGTAACATAGCTACTAACCATGGTCAATGGTTTACACTATGGTTTACATTTTAGACCATAAACTTTTATAAATTCTGATGATTTTTACCATGTCCTGTGTCCATAGCTGTATGGTAATGAAGAACATTTCCGTTGACTACTAAATATCCCCTGTTTGATCTTTTCTATTCCTCCCACCCCATCCCCTGGGGCCACATGATGAACCCCTGGCTTGACTCTTTAGATGACAAGATTCATGCAACAAGAGGTCTTGACAGACTGGTTTGTCCTCCCCTATTAGGAATTGCCCTTGCTCTTGAGTGGCTCTCAACTGTCTATTTCTGAACAAATTGGTCCTCCTAAAGATGGGAGTCCAACTCCTTCTCGCTCATTATGTGGGTCTTCACCCAAGGATACAACACATTATGACAGAATGAACACTCACACACTCCCTAGAAGCCTATTCCAGGTGTTCCCTGTCCTGAATGCCCCCTCAACCTACACCCTAAACCAGTGACCCTTCCTTGTCATATTGCTGTAAGAGCATTCCCACCTCTGAACTTTCAACCCCATATCCACAAATCCCCAGTATTCACCTGGTCTCTCTCCCAACACTCCTCCCAGTATACTGGACCTTTGAACGACCCTTCCCAATCAACCTGTCAACCCTGTACCACCCAACCCAATAATATCACTACCCTCCTGTCCTGTCCCTTTAAAATGCAACTACACTATATCACTTTACCACAGATAGCATGATGGCTCACAAACTTCTCTTCTCTTTCTATTTCTTTTAAACATATCTTACACACAATAGCTCTCTGAGACTGTTCAATTTCCTTAATTCATATCAGTGAGGTCATGTACTGTTCATCCTTCAATACCTGGCTTGCTTCACTCAACATAAGGTCTTCAAGATTCATCCAAGTTATCCCATGTGTTAGTACTTTATTCCTTCTTACAGCTGAGTAATATTCCATTGATGTATGTACTACATTTTGTTTATCCATTCATCTGTTGATGGACACTTGGGTTGATTCCAACTTTTGGCAATAATGAACAATGCCCCTATGAACATTGATGTGCATATATCTTTTCGAGTCTTTGCTTTCAATTCTTCAGCGTATATACTCAGCAGTGGAATCACTGGATCATATGGAAGTTATATAGTTAGATTTTTGAGGAACTGCCAAACTGTCCTCCATATTGGCGGGACCATTCCTCAATCCCACCAACAGTGGATGAGGGTTCCCATTCCTCTACATCCTCTACAACACTTATAGTCTGCTGTTTTTTAATAGCCACCATTCTAATGGCTGTAAGATGGTATCTCATTGTAGGTTTTATTTACATTACCCTAATAGCTAGCAATGTTGAGCATTTTTTCATGTGCATTTTAGCCATTTGCATTTCTTCCTTGGAGAAGTGTCCTTTCAGGTCACTTGCCAAGTTTTAAATGGGTTGTTTGTCTTTTTATTTTTGAGGTTAGGGTTTCATTATACATGCAGGATTTTAGGCTCCTATCAGATATATGGCTGCCAAATATTTTCTCCCATTGGGTAGGTTGCCATTTTATTTATTTTTTTTATAACATCCTTTGAGGTGCAGAAGTTTTTAATTTTGAGGAGATCCCAGTTATCTATTTTTTTCTTTTCCTGCTCATGCTTTGTGTGTGAAGTTCATGAAACCATTTCCTATTACAGGGTCCTGTAGATGCTTTTATCTTCCTAGGTCTTTATTGTCTGGACTCTTATATTTAGATCTTTGATACGTCTTGGTTTGATTTTTGTATAAGGTGTGATATGGTGTTCCTCTCTCATTCTTTTGGATATGGATATCCAGTTCTGCAAGCACCATTTGTTGAAGAGGCCATTCTCTACCAACTGAGTGGGCTTGGTGACCTTGTCAAATATCACATGACTGTATATGTGAGGATCTTTATCGGAAATCTCAATTCAGTTACATTGGTCAGTATTTCTATGCTTGTGCCAGTGCCATTCAGTTTTTATTTTTTCTTTTTCGTATTTTTTATTATAGAAGATATTGGTTTACAGAAAATTTATATATAAAAGACCTAAAATATAGAGTTACCATATGTCACCCTGTTATTAACAACTTGCATTAGTGTGGTATATTTCTTATAATTCAAAAAAGGATATTTTTATAATTGTCCTATTAATTATAGTCCACTGTTTACAATAGGGTTCACTGTGTTTTACAGTCTGTTTGTTTTTAATTTTTATTCTAGTAACATTTATTTTTTTTGTTTTTGTTTTTGTTTTTGTTTTTTTGTTTTTTTGTTTTTTTTATTAAATATTTTTTTATTTGTAAAATGATATATAAATACATATGCATATATCACTTTCCAAGTCTACTCAGGATGGGGGGCGGAGCTGTGGACTAGAGTGGAATTGTTGGTGTTCTGTTGTAGACATACTGTGATTCAAGCAATGGAAGAAATTGCTTCCACTGTACATTTTTGGGACAGGGAGAGGAGGGGCAGTTGAAATACTCGGGCTTTTTTGGGACTTTGGGGGTTGTCCTGAGTGGCGAAGCAGCGACGAATGTAGGTCATTTTCCATCAGAATATACCATGCAGAACTGGGTGGGAAAGAGTGTGGTCTGTGATGTGAACTGTAGTCTGTGCTCGGTGGCAAGGCCCCAGGATGTGTATATCCATTGCGGGTGTAGTACCACACGGATGGGGAATGGTTATGCCATTCAGTTTTGACCACTGTAGCTTTGTACTATGTTTTAAGTCTTGTAGTATGATACCTCCAACTTCATTTTTCTTTTTCAATATGTCTTTGGTGATTCAGGGCCTCTTACTATTCCAAATAAATTTTGTAGTTAGTTTTTCCAATTCAAATTCATTAAAAAATATAGTGTTGATTTTTATTGGGATTGCATTAAATTGCATGGAAGACATCTTGATGATGTTCCTTCTTCCTATCCATGAACAGAGAATAGTCTTCCATTTATTTAAGTATTCTGGATTTCCTTTAACAGTGTTGTGTAGTTTTCTGTATGTAAGTCCTTTACCTCTTTAGTAAAATTTATTCCTAGATGTTTGATACTTTTAGTTACTATTATAAATGGTATTTTTTATTGATTTCCTCCTCAGATTGCTCATTATTGGTGTAGAGAAATGCTACTGATTTTTGAGCATTGATCTTATAGCCTGTGACTTTATTGAAATTTATGAGTTTTAGAAGCTTTGTTGTAGATTTCTCAGGGCTTTCTATGTATAGGATCATGTCATCTGCAAATAGTGAAATTTTTACTTCTTCCTTTCCAATTTAGATTCCTTTTATATCTTTTCTCCCCTCAGTCTTTGAGCATGTACTTCTAAGTCAATGTTAAAAAAGAGTGGTGATAGTGGGCATCCTTGTCATTTTCCCGATCTCAGAGGGAAGGCTTTTAGGATTTCACCATTGAAGATGATGTTAGCTTTGGGTTTTTCATATACACCGTTTATCATGTTCAGAAAGTTTCCTTCTATTCCTATCTTTTTTAGGGTTTTTTTTCAGGAAAGGGCACTGGTTTTTTTTTTAATGCTTTTACTGCATCTATAGAGATGATCATGTTATTTTTTTCTTTCAGTCTGCTCATGTGATTTATTACATTGATTGATTGTCTTATGATGAGCCATCCTTCCATACTCAACAAGAAACCCACTTGGTCATGGTGTATAATTCGTTTGATATGTTGTTGAATGCAATTAGCACATATTTTGTTGAGGATTTTAGCATCTAGGTTCATAGAGAGATTGGTCTGTAATTTTCCTTTCTTGGGGCATCTTTATGTGGCTTTGATATTAGGGTAATGTTGGCATCATAGAATGAATTAGGCAATGTTCCTTCTACTTCTATTTTTTTGGAAGAAGTTAAGCAGAATTGGTGTTAACTCTTTCCAGAATGTTTGGTAGAATTCACCTGTGAAGCCATCTGGTCCTGGGCTCTTCTTAGCTGGGAGGATTTTGATGACTGTGTCTATAGCTTTGCTTGTAATTGGACTGTTGTGTGCATCAATTTCTTCTTTTGTCAATGTAGGCTGCTTGTGAGTTTCTAGGAATTTGTCCATTTCCTCTAGATTATCATTCTTTTTGGCATATAATTTTTCAAAGTATTCTTTTATGATGCTCTTTATTTCTGTGGGGTCAGTGGTGATATCCCCTTCCTCATTTCTTAGTTTCTGTATTTGCATCTGCTCTCTCTTTTTCTTTGTTAGTCTGACTAAAGGCTGTCAATTTTATCGATCACCTTGAAGAACCAGCTTTCGGTTTTGTTTATTTTCTCTAGTGCTTTCTAATTTTCTATTTTATTTACTTCTGCTCTAATTTTTGTTATTTCCTTCTTTCTACTTCCTTCAGCATTAGTTTGTTATTGTTTTTCCAATTCATCCAGATGTACAGTTAGGTCTTCAAATTTAGCCCTTTGTTATTTTTTGATATATGCATTTATGGCTATGAATTTCCCTCTCAGTACAGCTTTGGCTGCTTCCCATAGGTTTTGTTATGTTGTGTTGTCATTTTCACTCATTTCAAGGTAGTTACTGATTTCTTTTGAGATTTACTCCTTTTCCCACTCTTTGTCTAATAGTGTGTTCTTTAGCTTCAATATATTTGTGTCTAATCTTGTTCTCTGGCACCCAGTGATTTCCAATTTCATTCCATTGTGGTCAGAGAAATTACTTTGTATAATCTCAATCTTTCAGAATTCATTGGAGTTGTTCTGTGGCCTAGCATGTGGTCTATCATGGAGTATGATCCATGTGCAATCGAGAAGAATATATATCCACTGTATTTGGGTTTAGCATTCTGTATATATCTCTTAGGTCCAGATCCTAAAATGTATTATTCAGAGTCTTTGTTTCTTTATTGATTCTATATTGAGATGTTCTGTCCAATGGTGATAATACTGTATTAATTGTAGAGGCATTTTTGTCTCCACTTAGTCTTTCCAGTGTTTGCCTCATGTATTTTGAGGTGCCCTGATTAGGTGCAAAAAGGTTTATGATTGTTCTTTCTTCTTGAAATATTTCCCTTTTTACTAATATATATTTTCCATCTTTATCTCTTACAATAGATTTACATTTAAAGTCTATTTTGTCTGATATTAGTATAGCTACTCTCACCCGTTTTTGGTTGCTGTTTACTTGTAAAATTGTTTTCCAGCCATTCACTTTCAGCCTCCTTGAATCCCTGGGTCTAAGGTGGGTTTTTGTAGACAACATATAGATGGATCATATTTCCTTATCCATTCTGCCAATCTGTATCTCTTGACTGATAACTTTAATTCATTAACATTCAGTGTTCTTACTCTCAATGAATTTCTTACATCAGCCTTATTTTCTTTGGGTTCATGTATGTATTTGTTGTTTCTGTTTCCCTTTTAGTCTTTTTAGTTGTTCTTACAGTCTCCTTCAACTCTCTCTCTCCTGTGTTTTCCTTTAAACCTGCTGAACATCCTTTAGTATTTCTTGAAGTGCAGGTTTCTTAATGGCATAATCTCTTAATTTCTGTTTATCTTTGAATATTTTGAACTCTCCATCATTTTTGAATGCCAGCTCTGCTGGATAGAGAATTCATGGCTGTAAGTTTTTTTTCTTTTAGTACCTTGACTGTCATACCACTGTCTTCTTGGCTCCATATTTTCAGATGAGAAATCAGCACTTTATCTTATTGTGCTTACCTTGCATGTGATGGTTCTCTTTTCTCTTGCTGCTTTCAGTATTTTCTCTTTGTCTTGAGCTTTGGATATTTTGATTATTATATGTCTTGGAGTAGGCCTATCGGGATTTAAACTGTTTTGGGTGCGCGGTATTTCCTGGACATGTACCTCCATCTCTCTCCATAGGGTTGGGAATTTTTTAGCCATTATTTTCTTCAACACTCCTTCTGTTCTCTTTGTCTTCTCTTCTCCTTCTGGGATTCCTATAATGTGTATGTTTGTGCATTTTGTGTTGCCAGTTAAATCCTTAAGACCCTGCTGGATCTTTTCTATCTCTTTATCTATATGTTCTACTCTCTGTTTGATTTCCGATGAACTGTCTTCCACATCACTAATTTTTTCTTCTGCCTGTTCAAGTCTGCTGTTATGTGAATCCAGCATCTTTTTCATTTCTTGGATTGTGCCATTCATCACCATCATATCCATTATCTTTTTATGTATGTTTTCAATTTCTTCAATATGTACTCCCAGTGTCTTCTTAATATCCTTAATACCTTCCTTCACTTATTTAAGTTGGTCCATGGTATTTGTTTGGACATCTTTGATTAGTTGTTTGATGTTTTGCATCTCTTCCTGGCTTTTACTTTGATTATTGGAATGGTCCATGTTTTCCTGTTTCTCAGTATGGTATGTAATTTTTTGTTGCCCTCTGGTCATCATTTTATGTTGATGGATTTACTCAGTTGATTAGCTTCTTTCTCTGCTCTAGAGCTGTATTTAGCTGGTGGTTCTGTATGTGTGTCAAGTTTTCTCTTTGACAATTTTTCTTCTCATATTTCCTTTATTTTTCTATGTATCCTTTAAGGGAAAATGATTAGGGTCAGAGGAATCAAAAGAGGTAAGTAAGGAAGAAGGATAATAGTAATATTGATAAAAGTTAGAAGAGTGGCTGTGTCAGACTTAGTAAAATGAATATTTAACTCATGTAGGCAGTGTAGAGTAAAAGGGGGGAAAAGTGGAGTACTTATAATGAAATGGGAAACCAAACAGAGAAAAATACATAGAATGATTTAAAAGACCAGAATGTTGAGGAGAGAGGGAAAGAGTAAATAAAGGGCTGAAAGGAAAAATTTTTATTATAATAAGAAAAGAGAATGGACAAGATAGAAATCGACACCCATGAATTTGAGGACTAATGAAAAAAGGTGGAATGTAAGAACCACAACAGAAAGCAGAAGGTGGAAATATGAAGGAAGTAAAAGAGGTAGCATCAGTAGAAAAATCACTATACACAGAGAGTGGAAAAATCAAGGAAGAAGATACAAAGCAAAGAAGAAACAATGTAGCAGCACCTAATTAAAGAAAAGAGAGGGGATGTGGAGCAAAGAGGAAAGAAAAGCAAGAGACAAGCAAATAAAGAAAAACCATACAAACACACAAGCATGCAGTCAAATAAAGCAAGGGAAGAACAGCATTCTTTATTGGGCCCTTGTGGAGCCTCTCAGCCTGCGTTCATCAATCAATTACCCTGCAGCCTTCTCTCAGCAGGTTTTGAGGCAGATTTTAGTGATTAAATCAAGTTAAAAAAGTTTTTTGAAGAAATAAAGGAGCCAAAAGAAGGCCTCTCTAGACCACCCTCTACGCTGAGTGGACCTTAAATAGGCTCGTGGAAACTTATCAAACACTTCCCAATGCCTGACCACCTTCCCCCCAGGGGAGCTGAGATTCTGACACTCAGTATGTAATTATAAAATTGGCTGGTTCTGTCCCCTCCTGAGCCAAGCCTCTGTGTCCCACAGCTGTTAGGTAAATCATGCTTCCTCAGCAGATTTGCCTCTCCCTTCAGCCCGGCACCACTTCTAGCCAGCTGGTTTGCTCCCAAAAAAGCTGCAAGGGGGTCCAGGTAGCCAAACCAACAGAAAAAAACCGTCTCACCCCCTGCCAGGACCATCCTACTCTCAGAAAGCACCGCCATTCACTGGGTTGTTGGGAGGGTGGGATTAAGCAATCTAGGTCCACGATTTAAGAAGATGATTTTATAATGGTCATATTTAAATGATTATGCCCCTCCAAATGGAGCACTTATTTTCTGTATCTCTGATCATAGATATCTAATTCCTTTTAACATTGATTGCTATATGATGTCAGCATGTTGAAAACTGAAAATATCATCTTCTACCTTCTACACCCCAACAAACACACAAGGTATTCTGATTAAATAACTGAAATTACTCTCTGTTTCTTCTTGAGGCTCAGCACTTGTATTCAGTGTGAATAGAAAGCTGTAATTTCTGATGTTGGTTACTCACCATTCTAACTTACTTTTCTAGTCCTGTCACTTTTAGAAATCCAAAAGTTTCTCTCTGGACACCTGCTTATGTAATTCAAAATTTTAAGGCAACAACTAAGTAAATTTTTCTCCATAATATTCTCCAACTCTGTGTATTCCTATTACTTTCCAAAAATAGTCCCTAGTCTGGTGATTACATTTGTTTGTGTTCTGTTTGAAAGAGAATATCCAACTATGCTGAATTTCCTTACTCTATATTAACACTCTAGCAATCAATTTATTCTCTCTTCCTTTAAACCTCATTCTATCCTTCTTTTATGACTAAGTGCAGTGATCCCATCACTAGTTCACTAGTGAAGTGATCTTATATTATTCAAAGATGTCTTGTGCTCTCCTTTGATTTTATGTAGGTTGCAAAATAGAAAAAAAATCATATTTTATGTGAATAATATTATCACCCAATTTTTCTGGTAATGTTTTCTGAAATATGCATGTTATTATCAATGCAGTACCCAAATATATATGTTATTTTTGAATAGTCCTATATACTGTATATTCTGTTGCAGTCTTTGTGTGTTTTTGCTACATGTTGCAATGTATGCTTACTAATTTTTTTATAGCAGACTTGATGTATGTTAAGAAAAATATTTTTAGTTCTCCTAAGATGTGTTTATGTTATTTGGATTTTATATGAATGTTAGGGCCACCCTGTTAATTTCCACAAAAAATATCCTGAAATTTTATAAGGGTTTTATTTAATAAAATATTTAATTGGAATTTTTATACTACTGAGACATCAAACAAATCTATAAATATAGTCTATCTCTCCATTAATTTAGATTTCAAAACCTTGCAACAATTTTTAATTTTCTCCAAAAGGTATATCTATTCTACATAGCTGCACACGCATACATTTATACATATTAAATCATACTGTTGTCTGCTTCTTTTAAAGTTTCATTTTCTATCTCTTCTTGCTAGTTAATATGTTTGATATACCTTTACTGTATTTATGCAAATAATTTCCTTCTAAAACCCTATATCAACAATATTTTCATATTATTTGTGTAGATTTTTATAATTTTCGCTATTATCAATTTTATTTGGTGCTAAAGGCATTTAATTTTCCTCTATAGAAATTCTAGTACATATTATTTTCCATTTCTTGCCTCAAAACGATACTTCATAAAGGTGATTTAATGGTCTTATAGCTCTGTTTCCCCAGCAAAAGAAGCTTCCAGCATCCATATCTTAAGATCTGTGTTGTTTGGCTTAGGAAAATTGCAATTTTAGTTTTACACTGTCTCATAGAAATGATTATTCAGTTCTTATCATTGCAAAATATTTCTCATCCTGAGTGAGTATTTTATTGTAAAGGAAATATTTTCTGCTTCCATGGTAATGCTCTTATAATATTTCTTCTTCAAACTATGCCATGCATTACTATATTTAATACTCTAATTTTAATCCATGTAGACCATTGAGGGAATGATTACTTGATACAAATGCAATATTTCTTTTTATATCACTCTAATATTTTTGTAGGATTTCATATGGATGTTAATTTATCATTGAATGGCCATGTTCCTTGAATTTATATTTATCTATTACATCAAAATTCATCTTTATGACAATCTTTCTCCTACAGCTTCCACTCTTCCTTTACTAATTTTGCTAATTAGAATGTTGGTATTACATACCTTACGAATGACTACCACACTCTCTCAGTATTAATTCATTAATAATCTAAGAAAGTGCAAGTGGGCATTGAAGAGTCTAATATGTGATATTTTTTACTACTTGGGTCTTCCAATCAGTTTCATGTATTCCTGTTTAAGGTATTCTCTGTAGGATTTTTGCTTTATTATTGACCTCTGAAACAGCATATTAAATGTGTATTTTTATATTTTTTCTTTTAATACTCCATGTCTCATTGGAAATGGAGGATCCCCATCCTCCTTTGCAAAATTCAGTTTTTAATATTCTTCCCTAACTTTCTCTGTTTTCTGATTTTTTTCCACATATGTTACGCTACATAAATTCTCTTTGATATGTATCTATTTTTGTCTAGTTTCCAAATGATCACCAAGTAATTTGTTTATTTCTGTAAATTTTCTCTACAATAATTTCTTCTCATGCAACTGGATTTATATCAATCATATATATAGTATCTGATTTATAATTCTTTTATTTTTCTTTTTTCATTGTAACCTGTTCTTCATTCATATATTGTGTATATATACATAGATACATACATATACACATATATGTGTATATATATATAATCTTGTCACATCTTTCTGTGTTTATTGAAATGGGATATTTTATTACAGCCTCTTCATTTACATGAAAAATATTTTTTACTTGTTCATGCAGTTGTATAGGTAGATTTTCTTTTGGGGGCATATTCATAAATTTAATGACCCCAAATAGTATTTTCTTATATAAGAGGGCTAAGATATGATTTTGAGTTTCTTGTTATTTTTAATATTATAATTAATTTATGTTTTCAGCAAAGTTATTTGTGGAAATTTTAAAGTGGCAGAAATGATTTGAGGGTAAATATTGAGTCATCATCTGAATAACCCAAAAATTTCCAGTAAGAATAGCTAATAAACACTCAAAAACAAACACACATACAGAAAATTACAATATTCTTCCTTTTTAGTTTTTACTTTCCCTTTGTTTAGGATATTGTCTGGTGCTCTTTGGATTTTGAATTCATGTTTTATGCAAAAGTGTAGAGATGAGAAGTTGTCCAAAAAAGATTTAACATTTCATTCAATATCCATGTATACAGTCATTTCATTCTCTCTTCTGACAAAAATTTTACATCTCACCACATTTTTTTTATTTCCACATATTAAGCATATATTCAGTAATTTTTCCATTAAACTTTTCTATTCATTCTTAAAGTATTTCAATGATTCCAGAAAAAAAATAAAATTGATCCATTATTAAAACATATAACCACCTATATTCTGTCACTTCATGCAAGAAACTTTTGAATTCACATGCACTCAATACCCATACTTTTACATGCAATAGGCAAATAGATAACTAGAGAAATACAGATGATCGATAAATAGATATATAGATGCAATAAATACACATGTCAAGGATAAAGCATTTGTAGTTGAATTTATTCATTTATGATTATTGGATCAAAATAAGGATGAATTAAATTTTATTGTTGTGTAGCAATGTAATATTTTTAAAATAAGTAATACAGAAAATAAAAAGATTTAAAATTGGAAAACTGAAATCCGTAATTATTACAGGTAATTTCCACATGTATATAAAGTTAGAGCTACTAGATTAAATTATGGTCGTGATTAAAATATATGTGATCTTCACAAGTCTATTTCAAATAAAATACTCACTGTTTTAACTGGTTTTCTTCATGTGTTTATTTATTAAATGAATATTTTTCCAACACTTAAAACTTTGCTATATAGTTTATTAAATAGTGTATGATTTTTTCACCTTAATTTTTTTTAAGTTTTTTATTACTCTTTGCTTGTAAGATAATAAGGAAAGTGTATGAAAACTTATATTTTATTAGAAATTACAATTCATCCTATGAGTTTCATTATGAAAAATTCTTATTTTCAATTGTAGAAAGTGAAATCATATGAGATTTTCATTCATACTTTTGAAAAGAATTAAAAATTGTCAAAAATTTTCAGTGAACATACTCTATTTCTTCAAAATTGTTACTTTATTTTAATTTGTATAACCCTCATTTCATTAGGAAAATTAGTCATATAAAAAAGATGAAAAAATTATTCGATGAACAATTTCATAAACATTGATTTTGTTCATATATTCCTATAAGTATTTCTCTTTATTTATTTAATGTTTTGTCACTTATATTCATCCTTGTATCAATCTATATAAATATATTTATTTTAAATTATATTTTATTTAAATTTATTTCATATTAGGTAATCTTGAAGCAGCTGTGCTATTCGCCACTAAACCCATCAGAAAGAATATAATTAATGATAATCATTAATGTAAATCCTTTTTGTTGCAGCCAGCACTACATTTAGTTAAATGCATCATGTTAAATTTATATTATCCAATTATTTTTAAAAGATAAACATCTGTCACCCAAACCCTAATATAATATAGTATATTAGCATCATTCCTATAGATTTACCTTGCCCTTCCAAATAAATCCTGACTTTGACCACTTAAGAATTAAAAATTAATAGTTTATTTACTTATTAATTTATTTTAACATAGTTTCTTTCTCCTACTTTAAAGCTTTTTATTAACTATATCATACAACTGTCACTCTCTTACTGAAGGAACTTTTTAAACTAAATTTAATATTTTTGTGTTTGATCCACATTATCTGGTGTATCAGCAGTGTCTTTTAAATTTTTTTCCTATTTTTTTCTATTAAAGAACACACAGGTTTACAGAAAAATCATGCATAATACACAGTGTCACCATTTAACTCCCCTATTGTTAACTCTTGCATTGTTAAATCTGATGAAAGAATAATATTATAATTATACTGTGACAATTGTCCATAGTTTTCATTGGGGATCCCTGTTTGTGTTTTGCAGTTCTATGCTGTTTTTCTTTAATATTTATTCTTATAACATATATACATACTAAAATTTCCCATTTAAAACACATTCATATATAAAATTCAGTGTTGTTACTTTCACAATGTGGCGGTTATATCACCATCATTCATTAACAAAATTTTCCCATCAACCCATAGAGAAACACTCTACAATCTATCCAATAAATCCCCATTCCTTATATCAACACTGGATCCTGGGATTCTATAAATTTGTTACTTCTAATTATTTCATATCAGTAAGATATTAAAATATTCACTAAATGTGATGCCTTCAAGGTTCATGCATGTTGTTGCAATTATCAGAAGCTCTTTACTTTTCATAGATGATTAATATTTCATTGTATATGCATAAATCATTTTGTACATCCATTTATCAGTTGATAGGTTGTTTCCATATTTTGGCAATTATTAATAATTGTCCTATGAGCATCAGTTTGTAAATATCTGTTTGAGTCCATGCTTTCAAGTATTTCGGGGTATATACCTAATAATGGATTGCTGGGTCATATGGTAATTCTAAAATTAATATTGTGTGGAAGCAGTCTTCTGTCTTCCACAATATCTGGACACTTTTACAATGGCACCACAATGAATAGGGGTTCCTATTTCTCCACATACTCTTCAATACTTTTAATTTTCTATTGTTTTCAGTAGTAAGTTTTGTAGTGGATGTAAAATGGTATCTCACTGAAAGTTTGATTTGCTTTTCCCTAATAAATAATGCCATCGAGCATTTTTCCATGTGCTTTTTGGTTTGTTGTATATCTTCTATCAAGAAATATCTATTGAAGACTTTTGTCTATATTCATAATTGGATGGCTACTCTTTCTGTTGTTGAGTCATAGGTTTCTTTATGTATTCTGGATATTAGGCCCTACTTTGATATGCAGTTTCCAAATACTTTCTCCCATTCTGTAGTTTGTCATTTTACTTTCATGATACACAGAAATTTTTATTTTGATGAGGTCTCATTTATCTGTGTTCTTTTTGTTGTTCATTCATTTAGTGTAAAGTCTAAGAAATCATTGTCTGAAACAGGATTCTGAAGATGCTTCCTTGTGTTTTCTTCTAGGAATTTTAACATCTTTGTGCTTACATTCAGGTGTTTAACTCATTTTGTATTCACTTTTTATATATAGTGTGAAGTAGGGGCCTTGCTTCATCGTTTTGAACATAGATATCCAGTTTTCTCAGAATCATTCGTTTCATTCTTTCAGAAATTGTGAGAAATAATAAAAATTTAAAAAAAATCAATTGGCCATGGATATGAGGGCTTACTTCTGAACACTCAATTCAATTCCACTTATGTACATGCCTGCCCTTATGCCAAACCCACGTTATTTTGAAAACTGTAGCTTTATAATAAGTTTCCAATTCAGGAAATGTGAATTCTCCAGCTTCATTCTTCTTTTTCAAGATGATGACTCTTCAGGGTCTCTTATGTGTCCACGTGAAATTGATTATTGGATTTTTCCATTTTGCTATATAAGGCTATTGGAATTTTGATTGATACTGCATTGAATCTGTAAAACATTTTGGTTAGAATTTATATAAAACATATTTAATTTTCCAATCCATGAATATGAATTTTACTTCCACTTATTTAAGTCTTCTTTATTTCAATTAACAATGTTTTATAGTTTTCTTTATATGTCCTTTACATCCTTTGTTAAATTTATTCCTTGGTATTTGATATTTTAGTTGCTAATGAAAACGGAGTTTTAAAATTTATTTCCTCTTCAGATAGTTCATTATTTGTGTAGAGAAACACTACTGATATTTGCCTGCTGTTCTTGTACACAGCCACTTTGCAGAATTTGTATAGTAACTCTAGTAGCTCTGTTGTGTTTTTATCTCTGTGTTATTTATAGAGGATCATATCATCTACAAAAAAGGAAAGTTTTACTTCTACCTTTCCAATTTGAATGACTTTTATTTCTTTTACTTGATGAATTGCTCTACACCTGGACCTTCTGCCCCTTTTAATTGAATGTGTAATTTGCATTACACTTGACAAATGTATATCCCAGAGACTTAAACCTTTGATCTGTCCATGTGCCAGTTGAGCACTGAATTTCAGGAGAGTTTCAACACCTACTTCCAGTTCATTGGGCTCACCCAGAAAAACTAAAAAGGAGATGATAATGGATAACATCCATCCCAAGGAAGAGAGAGAGTCTGAAACTGCAAGCAAGCTAGTTCCATCCATATGCCTCATGGGATATATGCTCCCTCTCAATTAGAAGCAGAGTGAGCATCACCATCCCAAAATCCTCAAGATTGCAGAATGAACAATGAGCTAAAGTAGACTTATTATTTTTCTACTATAAAGTTATTATTATTCTAGCAATGGAAGAGCTCTTATCATTTTTATAAAGGCATTGGCCACCAGAGATTCTGAAGGATGGGATAGGAAAGAATAGGTGTAATATGGGGGAATTTTTGCAACATTGGAGTTGTCTTGCAGGACATTGCAGTGGCAGATGCAGGCCATTGTATATTTTGTTATAACCTACAAAATTTTGCCAGACAGAATGTAAAGTATAATGTAAACTGTAATCCATAGTTATTAGTAATGTTTAATTATGTGTTCCACACTAATGAGGGATGTAATTGATGTGTGAAAGGGTGGGAGGGGGAGGTGGAGCATATGGGAATCCCTTATATATTTTATGTAACACATGTAATTTAAAGCTACTTTAAAAATTAAAAAAAAAATATATGTATATATATGAAAGAATGGAAAAAAATTCTCAGCACTGCCCTTTCTGTATCCCATAATTTCGGATATGTTTTGTTTTGTTTACATTCACCTCAAGATATTTCCATGTTTTCCTTGTATATCTTCATTAATCTATTGGTTATTTAATAATGCATGAATTTCCAAATGTGAATTTTTCAGTTCTTCTTCACTTATTGATTTCTAGCCTCATTTCATTGTGATTAGAGAAAATATACTGTGTAATTTTCATATTTTTAAAAATTTATTGACATTTGTTTTGTGATCTAATATATGGTCTCTGCTGTATACAGTAGAGAAGTATGTGTATTCTATTCGTGTTGGTGAAAGTATTTTATATATGTCCTTTAAGCCCAATTGGTTTACAATGCTGTTCAAATCTTCTACTTTCATAATATCTTCTCTCTAGATGTTCATACCATTATTGAATGTGGTGTATTGAATTCTTCCACAATTAATATGGAGTCATCTATTTCTACCTTAAAATATGTCAATATACTTTGGGGCTACATATACTTTGGGGCTCTACCATTACTTTGGGGCTCTACCATTATGTGCATATATATTTATAATTTTTATGTATTCATGTGGAATTGGCCTCTTTATTTGTACATATGGAATTTCTTTGTCCACTAAAACCATTTGTTTACTTAAAGTCTATTTAATCTGATAGCTACTCAAACTCTCTTTTGGTTGGTATTAGCATGACAGTTTATTTTCCTTTCTTTAACCTTCAGCCTATTTGTATTTTTGAATTTATGGTTAATTTCTTGTAAACAGCATATGTTTGTATCATGCTTTCTTGTTCATTCTGCCTTTCTCTGCATTTTGACTTGAGTGTAATACATTTATATTTAAAGTAACTTTAATAATGCAAGAATTTCTCATTTTATGTTGCTGCATTTACTCTGTAATTCTTAAAACTCCTTACCTGTTCAATTCTATACATTATGTCAAGTTTCATATTTATTTTATTTTACTGTACCTTATGAGATCAGTTTTTTCTTTATATTATTTTTGTTTATATATACATTTACATATATACATATATATATATATATATATATATAGGTTTTCTTCAGATTGTACATAGGTTTTCTTCAGATTGTCTGCCCTGCCTATAGTGCTCAGGTGTCTCTAGAGCCTTAAGTAGCCCTGCTGCTTGAGGCATTGTTTACTGTGTCTGTCAATGAGATACTGATGAGACATGAATAAGTGTAACTTCTGGAATAACTTCCATACTAAATTTGAAATCTCTCAGCCATAAAACCTCATTTGTATTTAATAATTCCCCCTTTTTGGTAAAGCTCTTTTTCCAGATTTCTTGCTAGTCTTTGCTTGGTAATAATCTCTTGGTGCCAAAGAGACTCATGCCAAGGAGTCATTGTCCCATGTTTGGGGGAATGTAGTTTGTTTATATGCTGAGAGAGGCAAGATTTGATCCACAAGAAGGCTTTCAGGAGGTAACTCAGGTAATATATAGTACTATGCTCTTTCATTTTCACTAGAAAAGATTCATAAGTACAGCCATCAATAATAATGACCAGGCATAATTGTCCTTCTTCACTCAACACTGCCCATGTACTCAGGAGATTCTTGCTGTTCTATGAGAGAATGTAGCAGGATATATACAGAAAATTACAAACAAATACAGCAGGATATACATTCTTCTTGAGCACACATGGATCTTTCTCCAGCATAGACCACATACTAGGTCACAGAACAGCTCTCAAAAAATTTAGAAAGATTGAAATTATATGACGTAATTTCTCTGATCACAATGGAATGAAACTGAAAATCCATAAAGGGAGAGAACCAGAATAGACACAAAGATATGGAGGTTAAATAATACACTCCTAGACAATCAGTGAGTCAATGAAATAGCCAAAGAAATAAATAACTACCTTGAAATGAATAAAAACGAGAACACAACATAAAACCAAGGGTTGCACAATTAGCAGTGCTCAGAGGGAAATTTATATCCATAAATGCCTATATTAAAAATGAAGAAAGAGTTAAAATCAAAGACCTAATTGCATACCTCAAGGAACTAGAAAAATAACAACAAACTAATCCCAAGGCAAGCATAATGATAGAAATAATGAGGATTAGAGAACTAAATCAAATTGAGAATTTAAAAACACTAGAAAAAATAACAAAACCAAAAGCTGGTTCTTTGATAAGAATAATAAAATTGATAAATCCTGAGCTAGACAAACAAAGAAAAAAAGGGAGAAGATGCAATCACATATAATAAAAAATGAGGAAGGGAATATCCCCACTGATCCCATATAAATAAAGAGTATAATAAGATGATAGTCTATATAATTGTATGCCAACAAGATGGATAACTTAGATGAAATGGACAAATTTCTAGAAACACAAAAGAGCCTATATTGGTGAAATAAGAAATTGATGAATTCAACTCACCAATTAAAAGTAACAAGATTGAATTAATCAACAAAAACTTCCCAAATTAGAAGTGCCCAATACCACATGGTTTCACAGTGAATTCTACCAATCATTCTGGAAAGAAATAACACCAATCTTGATTAAACTCTTTAAAAAACAGAAGTAGAGGGAAAATTCCCTAAGTTCTTCCATGGTGCAAAAATCACCCTAACACCAAAACCACATAAAGGTTCCACAAGAAAGGAAAAATACAAACCAATCCCTCTAATAAACATGGATGCTAAAATCCTCAATAAAATACTTGGTAATCATATTCAACAACACATCAAACAACTTATACAACATGATAATGAAATGCCTAGATATTGGCAAAAATTATAAGAAACAGTAAAATATGGCTCAATGAAAGGAATAAATTAAAATATTAGAGACACAGAATTTGGAACAAATAATGTAGATGTTCAAACAAATCTCTTAAGTCAATTCAAGGAAATGATGGAAAATATGGCTGAAGAGATAAAGGAAAATAAGATAACACTGGGTGAGCATAGGGAAGAATTTGAAAATATGAGAAAAAACATAACAGAAATCAAGAGAATTACAGATATATTAAAATAAGTTAAATTACAATAGAGTCATTGAAAAGCAAATTTGAACAGGCAGAAGAGAGGATCAGCAAACTAGTAGACAGGATATTCAAAACCTTATAGATACAAGAAAATATAGAGAAAAGAATAAAAAATAACAACAGAGTCTCAGGGATAAAAATGACAGCATGACGTTCACAAGCATATGCAACATGGGTGTCCCAGAAAGAATAAAAAAAGGAAGAGTGGCAGAAAGAATATATAAGGAAGTAATGGCAAAAATTTCCCAGTTCTTATGAATGACATAAATATATATTTCAAAAAAGCACACTATACTCCAAAGAGAATAAATCTTAATAAACTTATTCTGAGACAACTGCTAATCAGAATGTCAAATGACAAAGATAAAGACAGTATCCTGAAACCATCAAGAGAAAAGCAATTCATCACACACAAGGAAACTGCAATAAGATTAGGTGCTGATTTTTCACAAGAAACCATGGAGGTGAGAAAGCAGTGATATGATATATTTAAGGTACTGAAAGAGAAAAACTGCCATCTAAGAATCCTTTATCAAAAAACGTTCCTTCAAAGATGAAGAAGAGTTTAAAATATTCACAGATAAACAGAAAATGAGAGATTTTTTCAATAAGAGACCTGCCTTAAATGAATTACTATAGAGAATTATACAGCATGAAAGGAAAAGATAAAGAGGTTTGTAGGAGAGTGTAGAAATGAAGATTATACGTAGCTAGATGGTAAAACGAGACAGAAAAGAAGAAGTGACATAAAAACTAAAGGCTAAAATGGTTAAAGAAATGAATGATATTACAGTAATATAATAACATTGAATACTAATCAATTAAAATCACCAAAGAAAAGACCCAGATTTGTGGAATTGATAAAAATATATTTTTCATCTATATGCTATATACAAGAGACACCACTTAGAACCAAGTTTGAAAGTGAAAGATTGGAAAAAGCTATTCCAACTAGAATTGACAAAGAAATTAGCTGGGCTAGCTATTTTGTATTAGACAAAATAGACTTTAAATACAAAATTTTTTATAAAAGACAAAGAAGGAAACTATATGTAAATAAAAAATATAATCCACCAAGAAGAAATAATCATGAAAGTTTATATACATAACCAGAGTGCCCAAAAATACTTGAGGCATAAAATGTCAAAATTCAAGGAAGAAATAGACATCTCTACAATAATTGATAGAGACATCAAAACACCATAATCACAAATAGCTAGAAAATTTGGACAGGGCTCAACAAGGACACAGAGATCTTGAAAAATATAATAAATGAACTAAGCTCAACAAACATATACAGAACATTGCAGCTGAAAACGGCAGGATATGCATTCACCTCAAGTACTCATGGATCATTATGCAGGACAGACAACAATTTTGGGTCACATAACAAGTCTCAAAAAATTTAAAAATTTTGAAATTATTCAAAACACTTTCTCTGACCATAGTTAATTGAAGCTCAAAATCAATAACAGGCAGAAAACCAGGAAATTCACAAATATAGGTTAAGCAACACGCACTTAAACATTCATTAGGTGAAAGAAGAGGTTGCAAGAGAAATCAGTAAATATCTTGAGACAAGGGGAAAAAATATATCAAAACTTATGGGATGCTGTGAAGCAAGTGCTGAGAGAGTAATAAATAACTCTAATGCCTACAATAAAAAAGGAGTATGAGCTAAAATAAATAACCCAATGGAACAGCTGGGGAAACTAGAAAAAAGAACATCAAACTAATCTCATAGGAAGCAGAAAGAAATAATTAACAAGGATTAGAGAAGAAATAAATGAAATTAAGAATAAATATACATATATACAAAATTAACCAAACCAAAAGTTAGTTCTTTTTGACATCAATAAATTTGACACTTTTACTTAGATTGACAAAGAAGAAAAGAGAGAAGATGCATGTAATTAAAATTGGAAATTAGTGGGACATTACTCCCAACCCCACAGAAATAATAAGGATCATAAAAGGATACTATAAACAAATGCATGTCAGCAAATTAGGCAACAGAGATGAAATGGACAATGGTCTCAGAGTTAATAAGTAAGTTCAGAAATGTAGCAGCATACAGGATCAATATATGATAATAAGTCTCTTTCTATGCACTAGTAATAAGCACACTGAGATAAAAGAAAAAAAAATCATTTGCAATAGTTACTAAAAGAATCATATATTTAGGAATAATTTTAACCAAGGAGGACTTGACTTGAATGCAGAAAACTACAAAACATTGCTAAAAAAAAGAAGACCTAAATAAATGGGAGGAAATTTTGTGGTTATGGATTGGAAAACTAAGTATCATTAGTTATCAATTCTATCCAAATTGATTTACAAATTCAACACACTCCCAATCAAAATGCCAACCACCTACTTGCAGAAATGGAGAAGACAAATATTAAATTACTTTGGAATGGAAATGGACCTTGATGAGCCAAAGATATCTTTTAAAACAAGAAAATCAATGGACTCACAATTCCTGAATTTAAAGCATATCAAAAAGCTACAGAGATCAAACCAGCATGGTACTGTCATAAAAATAGATGTAAGATGTAAAATATCTTTCCAGTGGATATCAGATCCAATGGAATTGGTTTAAGATTTTAAAAATGGAGCTACACACCATCTATAGCCAATTGATATTGGACAAGGTTGCCAAATCCCCTTAACTGAAACAGAATTTCCTTTTCAACAAATGGTGCTGTGAGAACTGAATATCCATATCCAAAAGAATAAAAGAGAGCCCCTATCCACCCTTTATACAAAAATTAACTCAAAACGTATCAAAGACTAAATATAAGAGCCAGAATCATAAAACTCCTAAAAGAAAATGTAGGGAAGCACCTTCAAGATTTTGTTATAGACAATGATTTCTTAGACTTTGCATGGAAATCAATCAATGAAAGAAAAAAAGATAAATGGGTTCTCTTCAAAATTAAAAACATTTGTACTTCAAAGGACTTTGCCAAGAAAGTGCAAAGACAGCCTACTTATTGGGAGAAAGTATTTGCACACTCCATATCTGATGAGTTCAATATCCAGAATATATAAAGAATACATACAACTGCAGAATAAAAAGACAACCCAATCAAAAATGGGCAAAAGACTTGAATAGGAATTTTTCCAAGAAGAAATATGAATGACAAATAAGCACATGAAACGTTGTTCAACATCACTAGTTAGTAGGGAAATACAAAAGAAAACTACAAAGAGATGTAATTTCATACTGAATAAAATGGCCACTTTCAGAAAAACAAAAGCTGCAAGTGTTGGAGAGGTTGTAGAGAAATAGCAGCATGTATTCACTGCTGTTGGCAGTGTAAAATTTTGCATTGGCTATGGAAGAGAGTTTCTTGGTTTCTCAGGAAGCTCAGTATAGAATTGCCGTTTGATCTGGAAATCCCACTACTAGCTACATACTGAAAAGAACTGAAAGCAGGGATGCAAACAGACATTTGCATATCGATGTTCATATCATAACATCATTATTAGCAATTATGAAGAGATTCAAACAACTAAATATCCATCAACAAGTGAATGGAGAAAAAAATGTAGTATATACATATGATGGATTATTATTCAGCAGTGGCAAAGAATGTAGCCTTGATGCATGGGACAACATAGATAGAACATTGTAGTCATTATGTTGAGTTAAATAAACCAAACACAAAATGATAAATATTGTATGATCTCACTAATATTAACTAATAATAATAAACAAACTCATAGATTTAGAATCTAGAATGTAGTTCACATGGAGATAAAATGGCGGTAGTGAAAGGGAAGCTGATGCTAATTTGTGCAGAAATTCTATTTAGATTGATTGTAAATGTTGGAAATGGATAGAAGTGATGATAGCTCATTATTGCTAGCGTAATAGTGCTAAATTATGCATGTGAATGTAGTTGAAAGATGAAATTTGGGGTCATGTGCATTACTAAAGGAAAGCTAGAGGATCAAAAATGGAACTGTATAACACAGTAAACTGTTGTGGATGAAAACTGTGGTTAATAGTACAAATATAGCAATGTTCTTTCATGAACTATAACAAATGTACTTCCCTATTACAAGGTGATAATAATAGGGTTGTATAAAAAAAATTTGCACCTAAAGCAAAGTATGGACTATGGTTAGTAATATTTTAATATTCTTTCACCAATTTTAATATAGATACCATAAAAAAAGATAAGTGTTAGCAATAGGGGTGTATAAGGGAATGTTTTGTTTCTTACATGACATTTACGAAAACCTACAACTTCTCAAATTAAAAAATTACAATATTTAAAAAAAAACCATTATGCTAAGTGAAAGAAACCAGACACAATGCTCTACCTATAGTATGAGTACATTTGTATAAAATATAAATATAAAAAAATCTATATAGACAGAAATAGATTAGTGGCTATGTGGGCCTGGGGACTGATATAAAGATTGAGAGGCTTTTTTCTCTTTATACTAATTAAAATGTTCTAAAATTGATTCTTGTGATTAATGCTCAACTTTCTGATTATACTGACAGCAATTGTTTGTACATTTATTTATTTATTTATTTATTTATTTATTTCTCCCTCCCCTTATTGTTTTTGTGCTCTCTGTATCTGTTCATTGTGTGTTTGTCTTCTTCTTTTTTTATTTTTTATTTTTTAGGAAGCACCAGGAACCGAAACCAGGACCTCCCATTTGGGAGGGAGGTGCCCAATGGCTTCAGCCTCCTCCACTCTACTTGTGCATCAAGTTGTGTTTCCTTGTAGTGTCTCTTCATTGCATCATCTTGCTGCATCAGTTCGCCACACCAGCTTTGTCACATCAGCTTCTTGTCTTACTCTTCCTCTTATGAGGCACCAGGAACTGAACCCAGGACCACATAGGTAGTAGATGTGTGCCCAACTGTTTGAGTCACATCCACTTCCCTGTTTGTAAACTTTTGATGGATTTTGTGGTAATATATCTCAGGAAAACCACTTCAAAACATACCTAAAAGAAGTCAAAGAAGACCTGAATAAATAGAAAAACATTGTGTGTTCATGGATTGGAAGACTAAATATCATTAAGATAACAATACTACTCAAAGCAATTTAAAGATTTAATTCAATCTCAATCAAAGTTCCAACATTCTTCTTTGGAGAAAAGGAAACGTCAACCATCAAAGTTATATTGTAAAAGTGTAAGGGGCCCTGAAGAACTAAAGCCATCATGAAAAAGAAGAATTAAATTAGAGGACTTACAATTTCTGTTCTTAAATCTTATTACAAAGCCACAGTAAGTAAACCAGCATGGTACTAGCACAAGGATGAACAAATAGATGAATAGAATAGAATGCAGAGTTCCAAGATAAACCCTCACATTTATGGCTGATTTTTGTTCCGGTGGCAAAGCCGAAACTATTGGAAAATAATAGTCTCTTCTACAAATGGTCCTGGGTAAACTGAATCTCCATGTGCAAAAAAAATAGAATCAGGACCCCTATCTCTCAGCATGTATAAAAATCAACTAAAAATGGATCAAAGCCCTTAATATTAGAGATAGCACTACAAAACTCCTAGACAAAAATATAAGTAAGCATCTCAGCACATTGTGTTAGGCAATGGTTTCTTGGTCATTAAACTCAAATCACCAACAAAAAAAGAAATAGAAAAATAGGACATCATCAAAATTAAAAAAAACAAAGCATCCACTTTTGTTGCTCAAAGGACTATATCATGAAAGTAATATGACAAACTAGACTATACATTGGGGAAATAATTCTAAAACACATATCTGATAAAGGATTAATATTGAGAATATATAAAGAAATATTTCAATTTAACAACAAAAAACATCTCAATTTAAAAATGGGCAAAGACTTGATCAGACAAATCTTCAAAGATGATATACAAATGGCCAGAATGCACATGAAAAGATGCTCAACATTATTAGCCATTGGGAAAATGCCAATCAGAATCACACTGAGATACAATTTCACACTCAGTAGAATGGCTGGTATTTAAAACACGGAAAATAACAAGTGTTGGAAAGAATGTGCAAAAATAGGCACACTCATTCATTGCTGGTGCCAATGTAAAATTTTGTAGCTGCTGTGGAAGACAGTTTGGCACTTCCTCAGATAGCTAAGCATGGAACTACCAAATGACCTGGCAATCCAGCTACTAGATATATACTTCAAAGAATACAAAGCAGGTATTCGGATAGATATTTGAACATCATTGTTCATGGCAGCAGTATTCACAATTGCCAAAAGTTGGAAAAAACCCAAGTGTCTATCAACTATAAATGGATGAATAAAATGTGACATTCACACACATACACTCACACACACATACAATGGAATATTAATCATCCATAAAAGGCATGAAGTCCTAATACATGCAACATGGAGGAACAATGTAGACATTTTGTTGAGTGAAATATGCTAGACACAATAGTGCAAATGCTCTATGATCTCACTGATTTTAAACAATTAGAATAAGCAAATTTGTAGAATCAGAATATAGAATATAAATTATTGGGGGGAAGGGTGTGTATATGGAATTAGTAATTAAGGACTAAAATGTACAGGGTTCCTACTTGGAATGATGTAAATGCTTAATAGATAGTGGTTATGGTAGCATAACTTCGTGAATGCAAGTAACAGCAGAGAAATATACATCTGAATAGGAATAAAAAGGCAAATATGAGATTATATATATGGTAACAGAAAATTAAAAAAAAAAACATTCAACTACACTACTCAGTGAACCCTAAGTCAAATCATGGGCCATTACTAATATTACAATTATAAAACTGTGGTATTATGAATTGTAACAAATATCCCACACCAATGCAAATTATTGTTGGTTGGGTGGTATAAGGGAATCCTGTCTTTTATGCATGATTGTTCTGTAAACATACAACTTACCAATATGGAAAAATACTTAATTAGAAAAGAGAATAAAAACAAAGTAACAAAACAAAAAATAAAAAAAATAATAAAAAACAAGGTAACAATGTCAGGAATAAAATAGGAGCTGTTACAGACAGAATCTATTTGGCAGAACATTTTCTAAAAAATGAATGTAATGAAAACAGCTAACATTTTTCTGCTAATGGGAAAATTTGTGTTTCAAATGAAAATTCAAATTTTATAATACTTTGGTCCTTCACATAACTTGACATCTTCCCAATACTTACAGATCTTTCTGATTGAATATGTAATATTAATAAATGTGATTTATTTGGGTATTTTATAATTAAATATGTCATGAGGGATGATCTTTTTTCAATTATGAACCAATATTTTCCAGAAAAAGAGTACATTATGTTAAAAATTATGCATGTGTAAAGATCCATTCAAATTGCTAAACAGAACAATGGACTTAATCTAATTAAATAAATAAAAATCATTAATATGGTTTCAGAATCTACATAGCAACTATTAGTTATGAAATCACCACTAGTTGTATTTAGTTGTAGAATATTAGCATTAAAGAATAGTAAAAATATCAGAAAGCACTAATCATGTACTTTACTTTTCAAACCACATATATGTTAAATGCTTTATTTTCTTCATACACTTGCACAACAATATCATATTGCAACATACTGAATGTTGAAACATTTTAGAATTCAGTTATTTCCCAATAAGCCATGATGAAAAGTTCTTTTAAAAATCTAAAACTATTTCTTTCTTCTTAATACTTTTAATTCGGTTTTGGGAAATATTTTTAAAAGTATTATTGAATTAAAATATAAAGATTTTATTATTTTAATAAAGTTAGTGTTTATAATGTATCCATTTTAATATACAGTATGACAATTTTCAATAGATAAAAGCCAAATGATCATAAGTTCTTCAGGTTTTCAATAATTTTTGGAATATAAAGTATCACTTAAACTAAAATAATATGATAGATGATTTACATAAATTCTATTAATTTATGTCTTCAATATTCCACAGACTCTAAGATAGTATACATTTTTAAGTGCTTTGCCTACTCTTAACCTCTTTTCATGACTACATTTCCTTGAAAATAATAAAACAGTGGCTTTGTCAGATGCCTGAGTGTAGTTTTTCCTCTTATTCATCTCACAATAGCACATCAGCCCAGTTTTCTATTTATTTTGTTACACTCTGAATTATCCTTGCCATATCAGGGACACTTTCTAGCCTCTATCAAACTATGCATTCCTTAAGTTTTTATTTTTTTCCCCTGAAATTCACCTACAGAGAAAGGGAGAATGCAATGGTGATGAAAGCTGTTAAAAATTTGCTGGGCTATCTGAAACTCTGAGTGTTCACCACCATGGTGTAGTCAATCTTGTCCAGTAGAGAGCAAAGGGGTATTTCTGCTTCCATAGACTCTGCTTATTATCTCTGTTCAACAACTTTCCCTGCTGAATTTAATAAATGTGTTGAGGTCCTATGCCGTCATGTGGAAATTTCTATTTTTGAGCCTTCATATCCAACACTTTTGGGAGTTTCTTAGACCCTCCCATGTTCTGATACTCATCAGATTGCCAGCTATATAAAGAATTTTCAGAGTAAAGAGAAATGGGGCTATTTCCTCAGAATTGTTTCTTGGGTGGT